>BOPP01000151.1:736748-776063 GCA_017312745.1 Gryllus bimaculatus | reverse complement strand
ATAATAATAATAATAATGTCTTTATTAATATATTATAGTAGCAAGAATTCTGCCGCTGTCGGTTTTTTTTTTTTTTAAGTTTTGATTGGTAAGTGATTCCAGACTATCAACTGCTAAGGTAATTGGAGCTGTAAGTATAATGCACGTTTTATCTCGGGAGGTTTCAGTTATCTTCCCCAGCTGGATGGTGTGATCCGGAGATGGCCTACACGTCGGCTTGCAGGTTTTTTTTCCAATCAGGTATCTCCTACCAGCGGGGCTCCAGCCTGGGCAAGCTCAAAGTCCCCCTCTCAATAGGTCTCGAGTGGTTGTGTAGTGCATGTAAGTGGGTAAGAAAAGGGTGGCCAGGAAGAGGAAGGAAAGATCGCGCGCGGACCGTGGTCAGTTTGTTACGGTACTGCTCCGGCATTCGTCTGGTTTTGATCGGAGAAATCACGGAAAAATAACGAACGAAATCACGGAAAATGTCTGGAGGAGAATTGTAGTGGCCGGCTTCTCCGGATGTTGTAGTTTTGGGTAGATTCTCGTATCAATACTTGGCGAATGACGAAACAGAACAGGAACGGGCTCGCGATCTCCTCCAATCAGCAGCTGCATTTGATTTTGTTAATTAACCAGTGACGAAAATCCTGCTACCCTCAGGACTCGGAGACCTTCTCATCAGACGCATTGCAAAGATATTATTTGATATCCTGAACCGCTTCAGTTGGTTCCACCAAATGGTGAATCGAATGTGCGAGGTAAGCGTCGTATTGGCATTAGACGCTTTTGAGGGTTTTTAACTAGAGATCGATAGCTTATTCGATCACTAGGACCGAGACTTATTCGATCTCTCGACTCTGTCGCCGGATCATTGTACAAAACGTATAAAAGAATTGCTGATTTGAAATGCAAAAATACATCGAAACTGTTTTTCCTTCATTAACTATGAATTTGTTATTACAAAACCAATTTGAAACTTCTAAAATAGTACTATTTATTGTTTCTTTTTTGCAAATAACATTCGTGTCATCGACAAACAGACCCATTCTTCCGTTTTTAATCGGCGACGGCATATAGTTTACGTATAACAGAAAGATGATAGGACCTAAGATCGAGCCTTGCGGAACCCTTTCGGAATGTCCTTTCGTGCCAGTACGATATTTTTACTCTTTGAGATCAATGTTTAAGGTACGAGGTCGAGGTCTAAGGCGATACCACGAATTCCATAAGAAGGTAATTTTCATAGCTTGAGAGCAAGATGTTATGGTCAATAACATCAAAAGCTTTCGAAATATCTAAACGTATTTCAATTGGTGCAAAATCTTCAAGAAAAGAAAAAAATGGCAGTTTCCGTAGATTTTTTATTTTCTAAACCCCTAATTGTTGCAAAAGGAACTGTTTTCGGGGTTTCCTACCTACAAATGTGAAATGCTGTGATTTACAATTCTATTGCCTCCGTCATAATGTGAATCATTGTTGTTTTATCACTTTGGTCAATAATTAAACCTTTTTTTACCAAACATTAAAAACGTACCAGTATAATCCGAATAGTAATTGTATGCGGAACATTAATCAGTAACATTCGTCACGATTTATTTATTTCAAAGCATAGAATCTTCTTCTTTATTAGAAATTTAATATCACGTTATATTGTCGTTCTCATATAGCCATCAATTTGCATGTGTTAATAATTTTAGTTGTATTCTTCATAATAATATTTGAATTGATTTTGTGAATGGTATTCGCTTTGTTTCATGAGCAGGTACACAGTCGAATATAGAGAAGAAAGAATTCAATGATCACAAGGCAGGAGGTACCCTACTAGCTAGTATAATGTATAGCGACATATTATTTCTTTTTTCATATAAATTATTTTCTGTGTCTTGAATAAGGATTACTGAAATGCAACGCGCATATTTCGTTCAGTGTAGCACCTTTTTTTTAGAATAATCACCACAGAAATGGCACTATTAAAGACTTCTAGCTGACCCCATTCAAACACGCCGCACGCTTAGAACGATTACATGCCCCATACCCAGCACGCTTAGATCTGATCTGCTAGCCACGAAGAGAAAAAATATCGCCGTGAACGAGCAAAAAAACATTTGACTGATTAATCACCGGAGAAAGCTGCCGAGTCCAGAGAACTGTCTGCGCGGATGTTCCAGTTTTCAGCTCGCCGATGACGTGTTTGCAGGGGGCTGGGGAGATAATTCACTCATTCCTATGAAGGCCACTAACTTATGTAGAGGGCACTCACAAAATGTTTCTTTCAGGGGGATAGGCAAATTCCATAATTGTAACGTTAGCAAAAAATGGGGAAGGGGATTGGCGAAAAATAAGTATTCTTGTAACATTTTGCGATAATTATTGTATAATTAACTTTAAACTCGAAATAAATATTAAATTAATGAAACATATATCTTGTTATTAAATTTGAAACAAAAAATTGAATCGCATATGAACGTTTGTCCCAACTTTTAATGAAATCTTACAGTTCGACAATATAGTTTCAATTCGTTTTAGTGAAGTATTTTTCTTACAATAAAATAAGTTGTGTTTTGTTTCGATTCTGTTTATTGTTTAAAACAGGATGCTTTTTTCACATTGTTAAATAGAATATATCAATTAAATAGATTTTTTAATTGATGTTTCCAAAAACTATGATTTTGTTGTAATTTTTGAAGACACACTATTTTTCTGTACCACCGGCCCTGACGTAGTAATCCATTCCAGACCGTTGGCACCTAGTAAATTTGTAGATTTAATTAATCGTCGTTTAATTTCCGACGACTTCCTACTTCAAATCTCTTTTGTTTAACTTAGGAAGTTTGTATACCAGAGAAGGGTGTAAAACGATGTCAGGAGAAGTGTTATAAACTGTTAAAATTTGTTACAAAGGGCGAGGAAACGGATTTAAAGTTATTTTGCGAATATTATTTGAATATACCTTCACGTAAGAAATAATATACACTGGCTACCAAGGTGTCTATGACATTGAGATTGTAAAAAATTTGGTCGTGAATGAATTCTAGCATTTGTGTTTATAATTCAGAATAATTCTAAACTGAATCGCTAGTAACATTGTTAAAAAGATTAAAAGTGAAATTCCAAAAATTAAATAATTTTAAGCTAAATATTAAGTTTCCATCATCACCATGCACTTTTACAGCCGTAAACACATATAATAACGATTTTGTCTCACTTAATTGTTAACGAGCATTAAATGTTATACGGACATGAATGAATGCTGAAATGAATGCGGACGTGAATTAAATAATTGGGCACTATACTAAATTGGTTTAGACCTCACTCGCCGTCATAAAAAAATTGGAAATCAATAGAGATATTTCGCTAAAGAGAAAATATATATGCAGAGACGTACGTATAGATCAGTAAAGAAGGTAGCATGTTTTTTCCTTGATACTCGGGATCTCATTCCATCCAGAGAATGAACAAATACCTACAATTTGTCACTTATGAACGGGTTAGAAGTACCTCTCTTACGTATGTTACGGTTGGGATGTCGATTATGAAAAAGTGAGCAAATAGTATAATGCCATGAGAGCACACTAGAATTACATTCTTAGCAAAAACAAGATTGCCGTTCAGTGAAATAACATGCAGTTAGATTGCTCTCAGAGACTTTTTCTACGGCAGTGAGTTAATCTTTCATTGACGCATTTGCCAGGGTGCTTGTATAACTTTGTAGCTTGTGTGGTTTAATAATACTTCTAAGCAAAATAGCGTTTTTTGAATACAGCAAGAAAGATGATAAAATAATATGATGATACGAGAATAAAAATAATATATACAGCAAGAAGGAAAACTCAAGTTCTTTGATGTCCCGTTAAGTTCTTACCCTGAGTCTGAACTACTAATCCTATACCCTCCGGTGTTTTATTAAGAATTACTGAAAACTCCAATAATTCCTAAATATTCGTACACTTTTATATAGTTCGTACATATACATTGAAAATATATAATATACACATATTTATATTTGTATATTTCCTATGTATGTAATTAAGTACAATAATTGTTGCGAATAATTGTTTAAAATTTATTTAGTTTTAAAATTATGTGTACACAGACATTATAGTATAAAAAAATATATAGAAAAACTTAGGAAATTCCTGTGAGAGATCAATCTTACATGGAGACTTGATTTAAAAGATAAAAAATGCCATGTGTGGATAGTCTCTGAATTTGAAATCTGACGAAGTTGGAATGTTTTGATCACAAAAACGTGGCGGGTTAAGAAGCGGAAAGATTTTTAAGCCCCAAAACGACCCACTTAGCGTTCTCAGAGGAATCTAGCAAATTTGAGAAATTTATAGCTGTTGAAGTGATTAGGTCAAAGGAATGATGTGTATTGCAACTGTTTTGCTTGTTGTTTTTTTCTTGCAGAAGTACATTGCTCAGTAAACATAAGTATGCATATTTTTTAAAATACTTGCTTACTAAACTTAAATGTAAACTTACATTCTATAACAAAGATGAGGAATTCCCGTTAAAGGGTTCTCAGTCAGGATATAAATCTGCAAATATGTTTAGCTATATGTCCTACGGATATTTGTTTTTGTTTTTTTCTTGTTTGGAACATGAGATTTTTTGACAGTTTGAAGGGTGAAAGAGCTGGGATTTGAAGTTGGTTAAAATAAAAGTTGGAGGACAGATACGTGATGTGTTGTTCAATAGGTTCCAGGTTAAATAGATTACGGAGGTGGTTGTTGGTTATGTACCAAGGAGTATCGGCTACCAAGGGGAATGGGCGATCAGTGTTGTTAAATAATATTCATAAAAGTTTCTGTATGACTTGTATCATTTAAAGCGCAGAATTTTCAGTACTGTCCTTTTGGACGTTTAAGTACCTGCCCACGTTTGAACGTTTTCCTTTTATTTCTTGTGTTTTGGTTGCGTCCTACGTGCTGTGTCACGGTCCTTAACGGTTCGGTGCTTTCTGTCGGTCAGAGCTCAAATGTTACGTTTCGTCATTAAGTAAACGACTTGCACTTTTACAGAAGAAGATAGAAAGTACAGATCGATTAAAAAAAATCGTGAAATGAAAGTCAGAAACTGCGAAGTACAAATTGGCAAAAATAGCACTTTCCTTTTCTTAGTGATTTAGAAATGGAAATTTCAATGAAGCAAAAAATCAACAATTCAAAATGGAATAGCAATCAAAATTTATTCTTCGACCAATTTAAAGGAACTCGAGTCCTTCTGAGTTTAAAAAGAATATTTTGATCTTGCGGTATATTTTTCAAGAAACCTTTAGAACAACTTTTAAAAAATGGCTTCAATTTTTTGGATTTTACTTTGTCGTTGGATAGCATTAAGGTTGCTCAAGGGAATGGTACAGGTCTCATTTCCGTTAAAATCCCTGAGTTCTCTAAAATTGCCAAACGTGATTTTCTTTTCGGCGTCTTCCTACAACTACAATATTGATGATAGATATGTTCCCGCTATGAGATCTGTTCTTTCAAGACAGATCTTGAAGTGAGGTCATGCATAATTTTCAAAATTGTGAGTAGTTTTCGCGTAATTTTCTGCGATATATGCACATTTTTTATATTTTTTAAACAATTTCTCAAAAACGACTCCATTTTTTCTTTAAAATGCATTGTATAAACATTTCCTTCGAATGGTCAGGAATACGTAATGCTTGAATGGCAAATTCGTTTCTTGTTTTCGTTTTGTTTTGTTTTATTAATCATTCAATTGTTTGTTTATATAGCAATAATGTGGAGCAAATTAACAAGTCTCTATAAGTTAACTCCCTTACGAGCGAAAAGCTCTTTTAATAGACAAGATTCTTGTCTGTTAAACCTTGCCTGGCGGTAGGAATTTATGCAGTTATTACACTTAAGTAAGCTTCATTACAAAATCAAAACATTTATAATTAAAAATGTATAATTGTACTAACGATGAACAATTTGAAGTGTGACATGTATTTCGTTAATTTAGTAGATCATTTCTTTGCTTTAGTGCAGGAAATGGGAGTTAAATTAGCTAAATTCAGGGCAATTACTGTCAACTTACGTGTTCAAAAGACAGTCATGAGCCAGGTATCCGGTCTCTTGGGAGCATTTGAACAGCCCTTCCTTTTAAACCTCGCGGCAGTTGCTCTGACGCAGTGCCCGCGAACTCGAAGTTGTCGCTACTTGGCCACCCACGACCTTAACCCTATGACATACCTGAATTAAATAAACGTCGGGAAGAATTTATCAGAAGTCCGAACTGTCACCCGCGTGAGTGTTTGTTGATACCACACACTCACCGTTGCAAGTCTTTGGACAAACCGAGCTTCTCCTTCCTGAAAGTTGTAGTGCTCGGGAAGAATGGGGTTCGACTCTCGCCCCACGTGCGGACCTCTTGTCGGCGATTTCGCCTCGCGTGCTGTCGTGGATGCTCGGAAGAGGCTTTTACTGCTTTTACTCGCGGCTGCATACGACTCGTCCGCCCTGGGTGCGTTTCCGGTTCTGGCTTTCTCCCTTCACTTGTTTACATCCCTCGAGCCTTCGGGCGGAGATGTCGAGTCCCGACGGTAGCAGGATTTTCGACACTAGCTAAATGGCTAGGTCGTATTCAGCCGCTTCCTGAAGGCGAATTCTAGCGGCCGGCTGCTCTGATCGGTAGTTTTCCGTGGTTTCTCCGATCAACACCAGGCAAATGCGGGAGCAGTATTCAAACACTGACCGTGCGCGATATTTCTTTCCTCTTTCTTGTGTAATCTTCACTCAGTATTACACAACGTACATGCACATACACTGTTAAGTAGACTTCTTTACGGTGTTATAGTGCATGATGAGTAAGCATTTTAGATAACTCGTGCTTCTCGAGTAGGATGGTTATTATTGGAAAAGTTTAAATTTTTGTAATCTCTCATTATATAACTCTAATTATATTTCAAATACAAAACTGTAAAAGTTTCTCGAACCTGCTTTAAAACATATAATTCATTGCTTCTTTATAATTTCGTTCAACTGGCGACAAGCAAGATTAGAAATAGTTCTTCTCATCTTGTAAAACCAGTTCTGTTCGTATTAGTCGTTAGGTCTGGAGGCCCAAGTGAGCTATTGAAGTACAACTGTAGCGTTTTATGAGATAATAAGGGAAGGCAAAGAACAGGCTACTTTCTCCCATCGCGCTTTTTAAAACAACGCGTATACTTGAAGCTATTACGTTCTTTAATCTTGAGAGTGAACGAGTGCGGAGTTACCCCAACACACACGTAAGATAAAAAAAAAGCTCGAATAACCTTGAACGTAAATAAATTCGTTTTCTCAATCAAGAGAATGCTTCAGTACAAATTCAAAGTTATATAATTCTTTACCATTTGCGATTAATTTTGTAAATAAATAATAACTTTGAATTTATACATTAACAAGTTTTCAAAATCCATATTCTTATGATACTCTCAAATAATAATAATAATAATAATAATAATAATAATAATAATAATAATAATAATAATAATAATAATAAAAATAATAAATCATCTTCCAGAAATGAAACAAAAATGTCAATGTTGATATGGTGTTTTTAAACAGCCAATTGTAAAATCATTTTTCAAAGACATCCACAGAGCGCAAAAAGTTCAATTTCTAACACCAGTGCTTAAAGTGAGACGATGCTCAAATCTTGAGACAAAACAGTGCGAATACAACAAAGAAAACAAAATAATTTCGTCTGATCGTATCAGCTACGTACTTCTGATTTTAATGTTACATATTAAACAATTAAGAAGTTTATATACTTATTTAAACAAATTAAAATAAAATGAGATCGTCTAAACATTAGTGAATGATACACGTCGTAAAAGTCATTTGATTTTGCACGTAGGATTGCCCCAATCGCAAAGACTCGGCCTAATGTCGCAAAATTTCCTAGTCGAAAAATTTCAGTTACCATTCTTATCATAAGTAACTAGTATGTTATGTAGAAATTCACTCCCAAAATTGTCGTAGTTACATGTTTTTGTCGTTAAATTGAGCCATGTAATATATTCTATTCGTTATGATATCATCCCGTTCATATTTTCGAACAGAAATAATTGTCCTATTTGTTTTGACTATTTCTCTAGTGTCAGTGGACCTGTCAGTTTGTCAATATTCACTCATATTTTAATCAATCTCAAAACTAAATGAAGGTTTATCTCCAAAATTCGAATAACTGTACTACTGAAATCGCAAAGACATGCTCTTTCAAAAATGACATAAAACGACTTGTGGGCTTAAAAACCCTTACCCGCTTAGAGGAAAAAATGCATAAAACATATTTTTCTGTGGTTTTTTCGGTATTTACGTTTTATATTAAAGTTCAATATTGGGATTACTCACGAAATAACCCTGCTGAAACACAGTAGGCTTTGGAAATTCTCAGATAAGTTCCGAAGTAAAAATGAACTTCCCTGTGACATGTTTATGTTCACATGGGTGTGAATGTTTCCATCGGGCTTTTTAACAGTCGTCTCTAACACACATTCATGTCTGCCAGATACAACTCTGCCTTTGATGTTTTTTTTCTCTACTGGGCGAACGAGATTGTTGATGCACTTGTGGAACCAGTTTTCTAGAAGGTTGTGTCGCCGGCGTGCGTTAGCACTGGTTCTGTTCGGCCTATTGGCACACATCAAAATGCAGACAGCGATAACACTTGCGTGATTGGGGCGTTTAAATGATTTTAAATCTTTAGCTTATTGATTTCGTTTTTTTTAAATGGAAAGTTTATGTATTGAGGGTTAGAAATCTGGAGTTACGAACGTCTTCCAATTTCTCCTGTGCACGGAATGTGTGTAAAGAGAGAAAGTGACAACCATGGGGTCTATTCAGTTTGAAGGTTTCAATACTGGCTGCGATGTCAAAGTTTCTTTTTAATTCATTTATTTATTTGTACTTGATCCGAAAGCCCTCAGCTGCAGAGTACGATATATTTACAGTACACTGAATATTTTGACATGGTTTTGGAAACATCCATGAATAAATTAAGTGCTAGGATGTATTAAGTAAATTAAGTTTTAAAAAGGTGTTTTAATTAAACATCTGAAGCCGCATGAGGTTCAAGATGGCCAGGGAAGATCGAAGAAGTGTCACGGTGGTTTCCAAAGGACAACAAAGTGGTTACGGACTCGCATCGTCTTTGGAGACTGGGAGGTCGTAAGTTCAAGTTCCTAAGGGGAGGGCGATATCGATACCGTCTAAAGCAGTAAAGGTCGATGACGAAGCAACTAGCTCACTAGAGTTTGCGGACAGTGAGTCCAGAGCACGTGGCGCGAATTTTAAAGGCAATTGCATCTTCCAACACGATCGAACACCTGTTCATACTGTACGGCCTATGGCGGAATGGTTTCACAACAATAACATCCCTGTAATGGACTGGCCTGCACAGAGTCCTGACTTCAATCCTATCGAACACCCTTGGGATGTTTTGGAACGCCGACTTCGCGCAAAGCCTCACCGACCTACATCGGTACCTCTCCTCAGTGCAGCACTCCATGAAGATTGGGCTGTTATTCCCCAAGACACCTTCCAGCACCTGATTGAAAGTATGCCTGCGAGAGTGGAAGTTGTCGTCAAGGCTAAGGGTTGGCCAACACCCTAATGAATTCTAGCATTACCGATGGAGGGCGCCACGAACTGGTAAGTCATTTTTCAGCCTCATCTCCGGATACTTTTGATCACGTAGTGTACCTGATCTGAGGCAAGGTTTTCCATCTGTTGAGAGTTCGAGGGTAACATTGAAATGTTGATGCGTGATTGCGAGCTGCACGTAAATATTAGGGCATTTTTTGTAATATTCTTAAAATTGAAATGAGGTAGCTACTAGCATGAAATGCCCCACGAGTGAGTGACTGGTCAGCGGGCTCGCTTTGCATTAAGTGATCCCTGGATCGATTCCCGGTCGGGGCAGTTTATAGTGTGCGCTTTCCCTGCAATGTCCCAGTATGTGTTACTGTGTGACGGTGAGAAAGCTCTCTTCTCAGGTTCAGAAAACTAGAAAACGGCGTAGGGATGTCTACGTGCTAAGCACAGTTGTCTCTTAACTCATGGCCGCTGGTAAGCATTTTGTGCCAGTGCAGACAGACAGACAGACAGACAGACAAGTACGAAATAATAATAAATAACGTGATTGAATTGCTTAATGCACTAACAATTTCAAAGAAGACTGAAATTAAAAATAAACAAAACTGTTATACCCAGTTGAATTTTGAAAAAGAGCACTGAACGATGTCGATTTGAATTAACATTTCCCAAACAGCAAAATAAAAATTAGCTTAGATAGAAACTGAAATAAATCATAGGTTTGATTGACTGTGATAAAACATCTTTAAGTATAAAAAAGAGTTGGGTTATACGGCCTACAACTTTATATGAAAAAAATTAAATTAGTCATGTAGTCAAAACAAAAATTTAAAGAAATCAATTTAGTGTGAATATTGTGCACGATCAGCTGTATCTAACGATGGACAACAGTTCATCTCCATTTCTATTGTTCCTAATCGCAAAAGATGCAGCAAGAAGGAATCTGCAATTCGACTTCTCTATTTATTTTTAATAAATTTCATAGAAGAAGACACACCATCATATGAATTCGATCTCTCGGAAAACTGAAGTTCATTTTGACCAAACAGTTTTAGGTTTAGTTACATTTCTCTGGATAGAAGTTTTGAAACTGGTGATATCTCTTCTTGTTTGGTCCATAAAAATATATCGCCTTGTAAATTCTACAGCTCAAATTGTAGGTGTGGATCTTGTGCCACGAAACATTTCTAGTTTCCTATAGACAATTCATTCCTTATCAACTTTTTTTGCTCATTTTGCCACATTAAAAAACTAACACATTTTTCAATGAGCTATAAAAATTTTATGTAGTTTTTTTGAGAACAAAACTGTTTTTTTAAAAAGCTTTTTCCGGAAATGGCATCGCGGGCCGCAAGTCGGAAACCCCTCATCTAAGAGAACCGACATATACGTACACATACGTTCACATACGTACACATAAGAGAACCGACGCAGTAGATGCGTGTTTGCCATTAGAGGATATGCACCGGACCGCCTAACTCTGCCATACGATATAATCATTCTGTTTTACTGCACGCAACATCCGTCTTGAAAGTATTACGAATATGCGTCATATATAAAGAAAGCGAAATTATTAGTCGAGAGCTAATTACAATTTTTTGTTATTATTTTAGCGATTTCCCTTTTTCATGCAGTATGGCGCACCCAAGGAGGGATAGAGGAGGGGGGCTCACCCCCCCTCACCAGAAGCTAATGATACATGTTAAAAATATAGGTTTCTGTAATTTTCTGCGCTACCAAAAGTAATTTAATAAATCAATTGTTTACGTTACAAATATTAACTACAAACCCACAGATAAAACATTATTTCGGTATCAATGAAAAAACCTTTATAAAGCGACATCAAGTCGGCTGGACATTATACCTGTAACCCTCCCCCTTCCTCTGAGAACAATCCTGGGTCTACCGCTGTTCATGCATATCCTTTAATGTGTTCCTCAGTAGTTTAGTTACTGCTCCAGGAGAAGAGATCGATTTAATACGAGCCATAAATTAATACGAGCCTTAAATTAAAAAAACACTCCGTTGACCAGTGCCATAACAATGGCCCCGAGGAGTCTGTCTGGGGGAAAGGGGGCGTTGGAATTCGAAATGAAGGCGAAAGCGCTCCCGACCAGTTGGACGCTCTGGCTGCTTGATCGTGCCGACGAAGCCGGGGGCTTTCTTCTGGGGCGCTCCGGAAGGCTGAGATGCGGCGAAAGCGCTGGTGCCTGTTACGCACTTTGATGCGAAGATTAGAAGGCGCTCCGCCGGCGATTTTTTTCGTCCGACCCACCGGGAGAAATGGCTTAAGGCATCAACTGACGTCATTGCAGTGCCTCTGACCGGGAGGTCCTAGGTTCAAGTTCCGACTGTGGCAGGGTTTTAGACACTACCTTGTCAGCTAGGTCGAATTAAGTCTCTGTCTGGAGAGGAATTGTAGCGACCGGTTGCTCTGATCGGTTTCCTGGTTTCTCCGATCAACACCAGGTGAATACTGGAGAAGTACCCTAACAAACGGGACACGGTCCGCGAGCGATCTTTCCTACCTCTTCCTTGTACTACCCTCGCCCATTACACTCTTACACTAACATACATTACACATGCCGGGAGACCGGTCGGGAGGTTAGAGCTTGTACCGGCTGGGGTAGAGTCTCTCTCTGGTGGAAGATAATTGGTCAGGGAAATCCCAGCTAGCCGACGGTAGGTCGGCGCCGAATCTCGCCATACAGCAGGGGAAAACCCACTGCCACCTCCCGAGCACTAAAGCATGCACTATACTTACGTGACTAATGACCCTAGTAGTTGAAGAGCACGGAATCACTAACAATCAATCAATCAATCAATCGTCCGACCCGCGCACGATATCCCTGTTCACATGATCATTAGCGCAAGTTAATGATATGTAAATGAATAATAGATATAAGCAATATATTCTAATGAAACTAAATTCAACTGACATCAAACAGACATAGATACCACAAAAAAGTAGTGTATGAATATACAAATTTTTTTTACTCTTCTTCAGGATTTTGTGACAGTGTCCTTACAAAGCATTCTTGGCTGTCCGGGATGAGCCGCGTCTCGGTCTATTGTACTGACGTTTCGGCCATCTTGCTGTGGCCTTCTTCAGAGCTATACTGCTCAGCATGGCAGAAACGTCAGTACAATTGACCGAGACGCGTCTCATCCCGGACAGCCAAGAATGCATTGACTCCGGCCGCGGAAGCCTACGAACCCAGTGTCCTTACAAAGTTTGGTAAATTGTTATTATTATCATTATTGTTATTATTATTGTTGTTATTATTATTATTATTAGCGGACTAAGATCCCATTAAGGGCAAGGGACTCCTGCCTTTTTTGCAGAGAATACTGAATGAAGTCATAGGGCGATGAGTGCCGCATTAGGTGATAGGATGATGCTGAGGGGTTGGGAGAGATGAGAGATGAGAGATCAATCAATCCTCAAAGTCGGAAATCCTTGTCATTCTGAAGTAGTGATAACGTAACGTGGTAGATTCGGTACGGAAGTAGATACGGTATCGGTACGCATTACGTACTCCGCCTCCACACCCGTTTTCTAATTTTACAGTTAACCGCCTTCTAATTTTATTCGAACCTTCTCCCCTCTCCCGCCGATATTGCTCCCGACATTGCTCCCGACATTGCTCCCGACATTGCTCCCGACATTGCTCCCGACATTGCTCCTCGTCATTGCTCGTCGACATTGCTTCTCGACATTGCTCGTCGACATTGCTCGTCGACATTGCTCGTCGACATTGCTCGTCGACATTGCTCCTCGACATATGCTCTCGACATTGCTCCTCGACATTGCTCCTCGGACATTGCTCCTCGACATTTGCTGCTCTCACAATTGCTCTCGACATGTTCTCGTCGACTTGCCTCCTGTCGACATTGCTCCTCGTAACATTGCTCGCTCGACATTGTTCTGCTTCCTCGACATTGGCTCCTCGACATTGCTCCCGACAATGCTCCTTCGACATTCTCCTCGGACATTGCCTCCTCGACATTTGCTCCTCGACATGCTGCCTCGACATTGCTTCCTCGACATTGCTCCTCGACATTGCTCCTCGACATTGCTCCTCGACATTGCTCCTCGACATGTGGCTCCCGACATTGCTCCCCGACATTGCCTCCTCGACATTGCTCCTCGACATTGCTCCTCGACATTGCTCCTCGACATTGCTCCTCGAACATTTGCTCTCGCATTGCTCCTCGACATTGCTTCCTCGACATGCTCCTCGACATTGCTCCTCACATTGCCTCTCGACATTCTCTCGACATTGCTCCATCGGACATTGCTCCTCGACATTGCTCCTCGACATTGCTCCTCACATTGCTCCTCGACATTGCCCTCCTCGACATTGCATCCTCGACAATTGCCCTCTGACATTTGCTCCGCGACATTGCTCCTCGACATTGCTCCTCGACATTGCTCCTCGAACATTGCTCCTCGACATTGCTCCTCGACCATTTGCTCCTCGACATTGCTCCTCGACATTGCTCCTCGACATTGCTCCTCGACATTGCTCCTGCGACATTGCTCCTCGACATTGCTCCTCGACATTGCTCCTCGACATTGCTCCTCGACATTGCTCCTCGACATTGCTCCCGCAGATGTCAGCGCTTTTACACAACGCGAGAGCAAGGGCAAAAGCGCGCTGGCTAGTTTCTCCCACGGCCACTTTCGCCGCCGGCGCCACCTGCGCGGACAGCAGAGAATGCGGCGCGGCGCGGCGCGTAGAAAGCGCCTGCGCATCCGATTCATCAGCGCGTGCTCACAGGGGGAGGGGCAACGATCTGGAAGTAGTTTCCGTGGATGTCGCTCAGCTTTGTTGGGCGGGGCACTGGATCAACCTGTTGGCTTTGTCACGCACCTCGATCTCTCGAAGGCTCGGGCTTTCTTTTTTTTTTCCTTTTAACGACTGCGGCGGTACGTAATCTACGCTCCCGACCGGTCTCCCGGCATGTGTGGTTGTGCAGTGCATGCGAGTTCTCAATAGCTTGGTATTGATCAGAAAAACGACGGAAAACAATCAGAGCAGCCGGCCGCTAAAATTCTCATCCAGGCAGCGGCTGGGCTCGACCTAGCTATTTAGCCACCGTTGGGTCTCCAACCTCAGGACCTTCCATTTGTGACCCAAATGGAAGTCCTGAGCCATCTAACTCGGTGATAATTTCATTAATCTACGCTAAAATGTTCGATAACTTGGTATTACTGCCGTACAATCTTCAGTTTTCGACTATTTCTTTGTTTTTCTGGCAACTATTTCGTTTTTTCTGGCGACCCTGCGTGGTTGTTGCTCATCTTTGTTAGGCGGGCCGTTGAATCAACCTGTTGACTTTGTCACACATCGGCTACCTCTCGAAGGTTTGAGCTTTCTTTTTTAACCACTGTGGCGCTGTAGGAGGGTGTTGTGACAGGATTGTTATCGTTTATTTGATTATTTTCTGAGCCGGTTGCAATAAAACGCACACCGATCTGTTTTTTTTATTTGTTGCTTGTTTTTTGCAACATGCCTCTTAGCTCTTTTTGGGCATTGAGCGTATCTAGAATAATTATTCCTTTAGGTTTTCTCTTTTGTCTCGTAACGTCTCAATCAGTCAATGAATTTTATTCCTTCTTATTGGATTAGAACTGCAGCTAGCTCTTTTGCCATTCCACATACAGACAAGGAATATAATGCTATTACGAGACCTGTCTGTTCCCGATTATCTGAATAAACGATGTTATGAAAACGTTGCAAAGAAATATATGAAGCAAGTATAACTCCTATGGGGCAGATAGTACTAAACCGGGAGTATATCGAGTAATAATATTATTACCCAACTTCGGAACGCACGATGTATTTACTAACCTTGTGGATTCCTGTTCTCCTGATTAATTAATGAAGCAGTTGCAATGAAACAAATCCTAAAATTACAGGGAGTAATCATCGCTATAAAATCTACATTTTTTATTATTTGTTACATTAGTAGCTCTCTTTCTAGGTACTTACAGAACAACGTTCAATAATGGATTAAATGAAATATATTTGAACAGACTTCTGATACTTCGTTCACTTCATTTATTTAAAATTTCGTTGTTTCATTAACAAATGGAGTGAAAATTTCATCGGTATATCTATGCATCTAATTCCTAGCTCCTTAAAACTCAGGGAATAGAGTGACTTGAGCTATAGTCTTTTAAAGACCTGCCTTGACCTATTACAAGATGGGATTTTTGTTTTGGGCACTCTCAATCTGTAGCAAGGTTGGTGAGAAATCTGAAATTCGAAAAATTAAATTCCAATAATTCCAATTCCAATAATATTATTGACTGAATAAAATTCTGTTCAATTGAATCACACGGGTGTACGTATCTCGGTCAATTAATAAAACGATTAGAAATATTAGAATGTTTGCTAAAGCAGGGGAAACAAGACTTAGATATGTAACTCAATATTAACAATCTTGCTCGAAATTGGGGTCCAGTATGAAGCAATTTGCACATTACTTTACAAAATGCAGAATATTTTCACGAGTAGACTACACTTTTCCAAAAACCAATGACGTATTTTAAGTGTTATTTTTTTCTCTTTTTTATTCAATCCACGATTCGCAATGAAAAGATGTGAAATGATCTATAAATTACGGAGTATGATTTACACTGAATAATAATTCCGTATTACACAATTAATAAATGTGATTAGTTTACGTAAACTTTGTTTCAACCCGTTTATACTTACGTTGTCAGCCAATTACAATGAGACCAAGATACCAATAATACTTTGATTTGAAGTAATAAGTTGATCAATATATTAATTTTATATTATTACGAATGCATCCCAAAGCTATCACTGTTCTAGTTAGTACAATTGTAATCAGATTGTAAGCATTGGTTAAGGATAATAATGAAGCTCCATTTTTCAAATGGCGCTTTGTTCTTCCAAGAAACAAAGAACACATTACAGCACAAGTGCTGTAATCTGTATAATAAATTAATTTGAAAGTAACAATGTGTGACGGCTAGATTCGCGGAGACGTTTAAACTTTTATGATTTTTGAGACATAGCCCAAGTTAGAATTTCATATCTCTTAATCGGCTATTAATCAGCAGATAACATGGCAGACGTGCTAATCGAACATTGCCGCACAGTCGTACATTTTAATGAAGCGGCTCGGATATTTTTTTCTTAATTGAACTCGATTTGTATAACGCAAGCTATTTCGTTCTTTGACAATATAAGCTTTTTAATTCTCCAAAGAAAGTTTTCTTTATTTCACTGTTACGAGCTTTACTTCACTACTAATATAATTTATATCTCTCACAATGTGCAATTTCGTTTTTGTTTGCTTTTTCGTTCATTCCATTAAAATAAATAAAGATGTACGTAGCTTCTCTTGTAACTGGTTATAAATGTTTTCACATGAAACTAAAATGTTATTTTAAGTTCTATTAATTAACCCATACATGGTGATAAACAGCCTCCACGTTATTCAATAGTTTTGAAAATTCAATAGGTTCTGTTCTTTTAAATATTTAAAAGATCAATTCGGTTCAATCTTCTCTTGAAAAGAAAAACATAAGTTTGGGAGACTAAAACAAAACAGAAAGAAGAAGAGGAGGAGGAAAAAGAAGAAGGAAAACATCACCCCAACACGGCCAACGTACGTATTGCATTGCTGAATCTTATCACACATCTTCGAGAATGCGTAATCCTGTTTTTCTTTCACGCTTGCTTCCCCCGCACGAGACCGGGGAGAATAATTCATTAAAAAGAAGAAAAGAAGTTGAATCGTGTTGCATCTCAAGTTACAAGGCCACAAAAAGACCCTCGTCTCGCTATGCAACAGGCCGTGACGATTGCTCTTTTGTTCTTGTTGTCGAAAGCGCAAACTCCTAGCAGCTGAGACGGCACTGTTTTATTGCAGTTGGTGTTGTTGTTGTTTTGCCGGAAGCGGGAAAGTACTTTCGAAAACGGAAGAGCTGCTCTTTTATTTTTTATTGCTCCTCAGATGACGGTCATCGCCTATGAGTTAGATTGGATTCATTCATGAGAGCGAGTATTCGAATGCGTAAGGATGAGATAGAAAGAGAAAGTTCGTTGCCCTAAGGCAACGCAATTTCGGGATCTCTGCATTTATTTGGCACATACTTTGAAACGTGTCGTGATGAAAAGAGATCGTACGTCTGGAGGAATACGATGTTACGCTTGATTAGGTTCATTCATTAGGTGCCTACGGTAAAATAAGAGAAAGTTTGTTGCCCGGAAGCAACTTTAATATACAAATCTCTAACATTTATTTCGCACATCTTTGGAAACTTGGATAACTTTCTGCAATACCTGTCTTGCAGGACGTTATCTTGATGGGAAGTGTTCTGTTACTATCATGATATTGCGTGTTTCTTTGCGGAAAAGACAAATGAACTCGTGTTGTTAATATAGTGTTGCAATCCCTATAGTTTGTACCTCTTCTGAAAATATTTTATTGTTTGTAATAAAACATTTTATAATACATTAATTAAAAACTATAAAACTATTTTCAATCTTAATTACATGCTTTGTTAATTTATTCAGAAGAGAATGGAGAAACGTATTTAGTAAAGAAGTTACATTGTCCATACTGAAGTTCATTGACACCAAAGTGAGTAACGTCGTAAACTTTGAGATTTTAATTGATAAAGAATTTTATAATAAAATTAAACTGCTCACTAAATATTTCATCTTTAATTGCAAAATTATGAAACACTAATTTCGATGGCAACTTTAAATTAATCATTGATCGTTCTTTCATCTTTCTTTTATACCATCGAATCCACATTAAACAGTAAAGTTAAATTGGAATCTAATAGTACGTTTGAATTCCAATAGGAAATTTAAAAAACTACGACTCTTACAAGTATTCTCCCCCACACATTATTTTTATATTCGATTATTCCCATTTAAAGAGAGCGCTTGAAATTCAATGCCCTCATGTTCCACTTATTATTATTATTATTATTATTATTATTATTATTATTATTATTATTATTATTATTATTATTTAATTGAAAACATTTGTGATTCCAATAGGAAGATAATGAGCTGCTAATTTTTTTATATATATTTTTTTTATATTCTAATTTCTACAATTCTCAATATTTAATTTTATGACATTAATTTTTATTTGAATATTACCATTTTCCCATTTCATTTTTAATAACGTAATTTTATTTGTTGTCCTTATTTGATAATACCATTTGATCTTAAATATCAGACATGAACAACTATGTAAATGGGCTTTAGTTTCTACCACTTCAGAATTTCATAATTTAATTAAATTTATATCTGAACGTTATATTCGGGCGTTTTAAATCACTATTTTTCCTTTACTAAAGCCTGTTAGGGTGCCTGGCACTTTAATTATAGACGTATTAAATAACATCACAGAGTAAACAAAGAAGAAATGCCAATGTAAGGAAAACGAACATTAAATCCTTTTGTAGAAATCGAGTAACCTGCGACTGTGTGTCCGTCACTCACGGTTAGACTCTCATCAAGATAAATGAGCTGTCAATCGACGGCACACGGTTCGTGATGGGAACTGATAATCTTTTTCCTTTTTCTCTTTCTTTCAATATGATTTTCTTGTTTGTTTGTTTCTTTGTTGTTGTTGTTTTGTTTTTGTGTTTGATTTCAGAAACTAAAACGCATATTGGGAGACTTACGATACCTATAGAATTGGTCGATCCCTCTCGACAAGAGAGGTCGATTGACTTCCATTTGATTCAGATCGTCTTAACGCGTTCCATTTACGATATTTCGGAACAATTCTAAAAAAAGTGTTTTTTATTTCAATGCACCTACGAGTACATTGATGAAACGCTGTGTATAATTATACTCTCCTTCCGGCAATTGCATGAATCGTTACTACTTGATTCATCAAAGTCAAAGTAATTATCCTGAATTTTGTATTTAAACGAAAATGTAAACAAGTATCAATACTTTTGGTTATAATCGGAAATAGACTGGTCGGGGAACTAGAATATGTTTAAAATACATCTTTGTTATGAACGTGCAAAAACCGAAAATAAACATTTTCAATAAGCAAACATTCGTTGGAGGCTGCTAAGCTGTCAATTTTCATTCCGTAGATACTTAAATTTTGGAAACTGAACCCTGGTTACCATAAATTAACAGTATTTTCTGAGTTATTTGCACTCTCAACGTTGTTTTTCGACACTAGTTACATAACCAGTCGAGTTCAGCGGCTGTCAGTAGAAAAATTCTAGCTGCTCTGAGCAGGAATTTTCTCCGAAATTTTCCAATCAACACCAGACGAATGCCGGAGCAGGACCCTAACTAACGAAATACGAACCGCGCGCCAATTTTCCTTCCTCTTTCTTGTCCATATTCGCTTCTTACTTACACACACTGACACTCACATGCACTACCCTACCATACATGTCGGGAGACCAGTCGGGAGCTTAGAACTTGTCCCGACCGGGGCGGTGCCGCGCTGGTGGGAGGTACCTAGTTGGGGAAACCCCACAAGGTCACTGGTAGGTCGGCGCCAGATCTCGCTATCCAGAGGAGGTAGATCACTGCCTCCTCCGCGATAAAAATATACACTACACTTACGGGAATAATGACCTTAGTCATTGACGGACCCGGAAACACTAAACAAACAATCGTTTGACGTCTCTATCTTGATCGCAACTGATAATATAACGGTTCTAAATATAACGGCTCTAAATATAACGGTTCTAAATATAACGGCTCTAAATATAACGATTCTAAATATAACGGCTCTAAATATAACGGTTCTAAATATAACGGTTAGCGTGTAATATTTTTTTTGGAAATTACTTTATTATTTCCAAATTGTAACCTTTGTAGCAATTTCCCAATGTGGCATAAGCGTGGACTCGAAATATGTTCAACCAAACTTGTTTCACTACGTGAATTTTTTCATGATTGATTAGTGAATCCGGGCGCGTCAATTGCAAAGATCATTATTCTCGTAAGTGTGGTGAATGTTACTAACTAATAAAATGAGAGTCAGCTCCCCTATCCACAGGCCCAACCCTTATAAAATGGGGGGTTAACTTGTGAAGAGAAAAGGATTACCCCTACTTCATTTACCACACTTTATCAAAAACTTGCAAAGTGTGCACTCTTTCAGATATTTGCGAATATTTCAAAAAAGACGAGGAAACCTCATTAACATTCATTACAAGTTCCTTAAATATTATAAATGTTGCTAATAAATGCTTATTAAATCAACCCAAAAGCTTCATTACGTTTTGAATAATTGCAGGTCAAATTTGATACAGAAAGTTTGCAGGGAGTAGTTTGCAAATTGCATTTGTTTACTGCTGCCCGTTGCAACAATGGCAGTAGCAAACGGTTATCTTAACGGATATGGAAGGTAAACACGATAATACTTCACCCCCGTCTCTTTTGATTAACGTTATCCTCGGACTTACGGCGGCTGATTCTCGTTTTGGCCTTAAATAGGTACTTTAATCGGTATTAATTAGCATTACAACTAATTAAAAAACAATAAATTAACCGTCCGTAACAAATTTTGCGTCGCGCAGGTTTGCTAAAAACCTAAAAATGTTTCGTCAAACGGAAGCGTATAAACGGATATTACGCGAACGTGCGCTTGCGCAAGGTAACTTCAGGGGCTCCCAACCGCTAGACGGGCGCGCAATGGCAGTCGGAAGATACAGCATGAATTACTCGCACTAAAACTAATTAAAAAACCGACTGAACGATTTAGGTGCTAGCACTGACCACAAACGGACAGATAGAGGTTATACCGCCAATCGATTTTTCGGTATCGAGGACCCACATAACATGGATTCTGGCTACACAACGTGTTAGAATATTTTTTTCTAAATTTAGCTTGTGAATTTATCCACTTTTTCGTTACCTGAGTCTGACATTAAGAGGTTTTTTCTGACAAAAATGCGTGATTTTCCTGCGCACGATTACATAAATTTCTCTTCTTACGAAGTACTTCGTAAGGCGAGAAAATAAAAAGAAATTAATCGTCCGTGGATCACTCCAAATTTTGTGTCTAATTCCACAGTCCTTCGCCAAAAGGATACATAACTTTTACACAAAGGAAACATAGCTTTCTTCGTAACATAGTACTTTGTAAGTAGAGAGTAAGTACTACGTAAGTTCGAGAAAGTGAAGCCAGTAAATTTACTATCCGTAGACCACTTCAAATTTTGTGTCTAATTCCACAGTCCTTCCTCAAAAGGATACATAACCTTTATACAAAGGAAACAACTTCGTAACTATTACGTAACTTTCTCTTCTTACGAAGTACTTACTCTCCACTTACGAAGTACTTCGTAAGAAAACAAAGTTACGTAATAGTGACGAAGTTATGTTTCCTTTGTGTAAAAGTACTTTAAGTAAGTTACGAAGTACTTCGTAAGTTCGAGAAAGTAAAGTAAATAAATTAACCGTCCGTAGACCACTTCAAATTTTGTGTCTAATTCCACAGTCCTTCGTTAACACGAAGCGTATAAATCGGAGTTTACGCGAAGGCGCTAGCATGCGCACATCACTGCGCATGCGCGCAGACGGACGCGAGTTACTCACGTATGAGAACATGGCCACGCAGGTGAAGGAGAGACCGGCTGCGCTGGAGGGCAGGCGACTGCGCTCTGCGGGCGCGACACACGCTCTTAAACGCTCGCCTCCCCTCCCCCACTCTCACTCTCATCACGCTCTCTCCCCCTCCCCCCGCCTCGCCGGGGGGAAGAGCTTTCCCCCAGCGGGCGCTCTCGTTGGTGGCTAGGCAGGGAATAAGGAACCTCTAGGTGGAACTAGGCAGCGCAGGCTTTCTCATAGTCTCCTGGCATTCGCATTGAGCTTTCGCCTTTATCTAGTAGTAGTAGTTGTAGTAGTAGTTGTAATAGTAGTAGTAGTAGTTGTTGTTGTTGTAGTAGTAGTTGTAGTAGTTGTAGTAGTTGTAGTAGTTGTAGTAGTTGTAGTAGTTGTAGTAGTTGTTGTTGTAGTAGTAGTAGTTGTAGTAGTTGTAGTAGTTGTAGTAGTAGTTGTAGTAGTTGTAGTAGTAGTAGTAGTTGTAGTAGTTGTAGTAGTTGTAGTAGTAGTAGTTGTTGTAGTAGTTGTAGTAGTAGTAGTAGTTGTTGTAGTTGTAGTAGTTGTAGTAGTTGTAGTAGTTGTAGTAGTTGTAGTAGTTGTAGTAGTTGTAGTAGTTGTAGTAGTAGTTGTAGTAGTTGTAGTAGTAGTAGTTGTCGTAGTAGTTGTCGTAGTAGTTGTAGTAGTAGTTGTAGTAGTAGTTGTAGTTGTTGTAGTTGTCGTAGTAGTTGTAGTAGTTGTAATAGTTGTGGTAGTTGTAGTAGTAGTAGTAGTTGTAGTAGAAGTAGTAGTTGTAGTAGTAGTTGTTGACGTAGTTGTTGACGTAGTTGTTGACGTAGTTGTTGACGTAGTTGTTGTAGTAGTTGTAGTAGTAGTAGTAGTAGAACAACACGTACTGCTCGCATCGGCTGAGTGGTCAGTATTGTCCCTGTTTCTCGAGCTACTTCCGGAAAGTCCTAGGCATCGTGACCCGACTTTGGCAGATTTTCGTCTACCGCCAGGTCGAATTCAACGGCTGCCTTGATGACAATTCTGGAGTCCGGCTGCAATGGTCGGTAGATTTCCGTGGTTCCTTTATACAATTCTAGGCGAATTCCGAAGCTGAGCCCTAACAGGCAGGTCTGGGTCTGCGCGCGATTGTTCCTTCCTCTTCCTTGTCCTATGCCCATACACACACATGTACGGCACTACCACACTTGTTGGGAGACCAGTCGGGGATCTTAGAGTTTGTCCCGGCTGGGGTGGTGAGATATCTGGAGTGGAAAACCTGCAAGCCGACATGCCGAATTACAGATCAGCTGTCCATTCAACGAAAATGAATCATCGCCTCTTGGAATAATACAAATTCATTAGACAAGTGGAACTAATGACCATAACAGTTGACGGTCCCAGAAACATCAATCAATCAATCATTTAATGCTCGCATAAATTAGTGGCTCTTCAGCATTCGTTCATTTATTTCATTTATTAATAAATATATTTGTTAATACACTTATCTATTTATTTATTCATCAAAACTGTGAATAGTGTATTTGACGTATGTGGCAAGTCTGTATTTATGCTTTCGGGGTCGACTACTTTGGTTCTCGAGAGCGTAGGCTTCCGTGGCCGGAGTCCTTAGCTACTTGGCTGTCTGGGAGACGCCGCCTCCTAGGCACAAGTGACAACGTCTCGTCCGCCCTTCTTTGACCTTCCTCAGGGCGAAATTATAAAGGAAAATTCCCCCCTGAAGAAGGTCGCAGAATGGCGGTCGAAAGGTTGGCACCTGTGTGTAGGACGCGGCGTCTCTCGGAAAGCCAAGTTGCTATTTTGGTTCTTAGTCCCATGAGTGTGTTTCATGTGGTCCTCTGATGAAAGATGAAGTCCGGCGCCTACCCACCCGTGGACTTGCGAGGTTTCCCTCTCCGGGTATCGCCCCCCAACAGGAGCACTGCCCCAGTCGGGAAAAGATGTTAGCTCCAGACTGTCTCCTGAGTTGTGTGCAATATATTACATGTAACTGTGTGTGTGTGTGTGTGTGTGTGTAAAGAGAGAGGAGGTGGAACGGGTGGGCAGGGGAAGGATGGCAAGGATGAGAAAGAAAAGATCGCGCGTAGTCATTTTTGTTTCGGTAATTACTTGTTACTTATTGGAGAAACCACGAAAAACTATCAGAGCAATAGGCACTAGAATTCTCAAGACAACGGCTGAATTCGACCTAGGTTTATAGTTTGGATTGAAAATCCCCTACCATCGGGACTCTAACCTTAATTTCTCGAGGTCAGAGACTACAGTTGTTGCCCTGAGTTACCTAAGTCAGTGTAAATAATGCGAGTAGTTTCGAATTTCTTATGGTAGAATCGATGAGAAATTCAGTCCGTTACGGTAAAGCATTTCCTTCGTGCGTAATACTGTAACAAGATATTGAACAGAGTTGATTACGATTTTAATATTGTCAATTAGAAAGAACGATTGGGGGCTCCGTCAGAACTCGAATTTTAAGTGAGAAGATTGTTACGTGGTGAAGGACTTGCCTCAAAGCTAGATAATATGGAGTATATATACATGTATAATTTATTTTATTTTACAGATCATACATAATCAGTACTTTTAATGTACTATACATATGTTGTGAATGCTACATTCTAATTTACCTAAAAATAAACTACATACTAATTTGGGTGAGGAAATCTTTTGCAGACCCCTCTAAAAACAATTTATTTTGGAAAGTTTGACTAGGAATGCATGGTATGGATATCTATTTTTAATTCTGATTCAGTGAGAAGAAGTTTTTCGGAGACTGAAGTTGGCTAGGTGAGGAATTTCAGGTATGGATAGATAGAACTGGGTGGAGAGATACGTTATATGGTGTTGTATGGAGTCCATTTCGAATTCTTTGTGAAGCTGTGAGTTTGTGACAAACCAATGAGCATTTACGATTGTTTTAAGAAACTGGTTCTGGATTATTTGAAGCACGTTAAGATTTATTTTTGCTGCGGAGATCCATACTGGACAGGCGTATAGGGGGAGTGGTCTAATGATGGTTTCGAAGATGGTTATGGCTTTAGGGAATGGGAGATGGGAAGATGGGTTTTAATTGGTGTAGCTTATTTTTTGCTTGTTGTATTTTACTATTGATGTGTTGGTTCCATTTCAGTTTAGTCTCTATATTAAGCCCGAGATATCGGAAGATACCTAGCCGATGTAGGAACCCGAGTGGCAACCAACCCGTCTCCCTACACATCAAGCTCGTAAACCTGAGGTGCTGCAATATTACACTGACGTTTTCGTAGTTCACACCCAAATCCAAAATTAGTTCATCCAAACTTTTCCATCAATTAGTTCATCCAAAGTTTTCCATCAATTAGTTCATCGAAAATTGGTCCATCAATTAGTTCATTCAAAATTGTCTTCGTAATATTTATTTTTATTTAATAGATAATAATTTTATACATAAAAATTAAATTAAATAATGTTATACTATATGGCTAGGCCGAAGGCCTTTAAGCCTTACAATACCTACAGGGTTCTAACATTTAGAATCCTGGAATTCACCCCAAATGGTCTCTCCATCGCACCAAAGCCGCGGAAAAGAGACCATAAGGTGCGGCTGAGGAAAAAACCCCTGAAGGGGGAAAAACCTGCCGTCAAAAGCCGAGTACACGTTAATCTACCAGATTTTTTCTAAGCTATTTATTTATTTCCTGGCACGTCACGCATTCTCCTTCCAGTCTTGGACCTCCTCAGCACTTAAAGTCCAGGAGCGCCACAGAATATCGCCCGCACCATCGTGTCTGGACTTATTTTTCGGACATTCATTCTCATCTGCCTCCGAATGTGCTTATTTGTTTATTTATTTACTGACTTATTTACTGACTTATTTACTTATAAGTTTACTAAATTAACATATATTACTGATTAAATAAATTATTCATTGTTGACTTATTAACTTATTTATTTTCTCTCCAGTCTAGGCTCCTCTCATACTAACCAGTGCTGCTTTCCTACTCCCTAATTTTCGTTTCCCTAATGGGCCGAACCTGTGGTAGAAATTTTCCTAATTTTTTCATGAAGTAATACGGTTTATTACCTAATATTTGGGGTCATATGACCGTACAAACAGACCGAATTTTATTTTTCGCAACGTTTTAACCGTACATTGTATAAGTAACAAAGTATCATATGAGGCTGTCTTCTGAGTATTACATACAGGATAAGTCACTTAACTTTATATATATATATATATATATATATATATATATATATATATATATATATATATATATTATATTCATTTTATCACTTGTATTTTACTAGATATTTAAGTAACTTTGTGTTTTTCAAATGCAACTATACATATTTTTTAGCCTGTCGTAATGAGCGTAGAAAGACAAATTCAATGATATACATATTGGCATATGTTAGATAAGCATTTTTTTAGTCATTTTGATTTTTTGCGACTATATTTTGAATGTAACAGTTCATCGCTGAAAGTTAGGCAGAACTATCTTTGCTAAGACGCGCTCGGAGCGTTACAATATTCACCATGATAGACTAAAGAACTATGTATAGTTACATTTGGAAAAAAACAAAGTTCATTCGATAACTGCAAGAGATGCAAGAGATAAAATGGAAACGAATACATACATCAATTAGACCCATTCTGTCATGCAAAATTACAGGAGGTGCTAAAGTTACGTGACTGTATCCTGTATAGCAGTTCAAAAATATGCCAAAAATGCATTAATTGACACGTCAACACTTAATAATATATCATTAAAAAAATCATATTTATAAAAATTCAAACCCCGATATATTTTTTTTCTTTACATTTTTCCTCAGATAGAACAAGGGACTCTTTAAAGAATATCAAAAGTCTAATTTTCGTTGAAATCTCTGAATTCTCGAAAATTGCAAAATTCCGAAAAAATGCGAGTAACTATCTGTTATTGTCGCACCCGTTGTTTCTAGATGACATTACCTAATACAATCTTTACATTGATGTTTGAGGTAAACGTACAATTTTTGAGTTGATAGATATCAACAATCTAAGCCAGCACGTAAGTTCTCAGTTCAACACATGTCCCCACGCGTGAGGGAATGTAGTTGAGTAGGTGTGGGTGACTTTCATGTGAGTGCGTGTGTATGTGTCTGAAAGCAAGGGGTCAACGGTTGCACCTAAACCGTTCAGCCTGTTTTTTCTAAATTGATGTTCCCGGATCGATCTGAATGAATTCGAGGATTTGGGAGTTTAGCACGAATATTTTGACTTGTAAGGACACTTTACTTAAAGACCAGAAAACATTTTCAAAATTTTCGCAAAAATGGAATCAAATTTTTTGATCAATCTATATCTTAGAGCATAAAAGATACTTAAGAAAATAATGCAGGACTTATGTTCGTTGAAATCCCAAATTTGTCTACCTACAACGTTAATATTTACGTTCATGGGGAGCAAATCATACCACGCTCCACCAGGAAGAGTTAGACATGGGCAAGGCAGGCGGTGTAATCTTATAATGTGGACAGACGAAGATACGGGAAAGCATTCATAAATCTTTCTCACTTATCTCATCGTAAGTAATCTAAGGTAACTTGTTTCAGTATCTTGGATCTGGTATACTGAAACTGTTATTTTTTTCGTGATGCTTTATTACAGTACTATCATTGGGTGTAGAGGCTTAAGTGACATTTCAAATTTGCCATTCAATGTTAATGGCAAAATTGAAACGTCACTTTATCTCCCTACACACAATGATAGTATCGTATTAAATAATGTCCTGGTCTATTCATTTTGGACAAAAACTTGACTTAACCTCGTGAATGATATTGGCTGTCCGGGTGACGCAGTGTCGAAGGCTGTGTTGCCGTCGTTTCGACCATCTTGTCGTGGTCTTCCTCAGGGCTGGTATGCCAAGCATAGGAAGTATGGTAGGTATGCCAAGCCTGAGGAAGACCAAGACAAGATGGTCAAAACGAAGGCAACACAGTCTTCGACGCGGCGTCACCCGGACAGCCAAGATCATTCAGAAGACTCCGGCCGCGGAAGCCTACGACTTCATTTGACTTAACCTCTTTTACCTGCAAACCCACCTATTAATACTTCGTATTAAGAAAAACTTTTCAATATTCGAAAATTTTCTACATTTTGTTTCATTTTTGCCAAGAATATTTATATAATCAGCAAACAGAACTTTTC
Organism: Gryllus bimaculatus; assembly: GCA_017312745.1. Taxonomy (NCBI): domain Eukaryota; kingdom Metazoa; phylum Arthropoda; class Insecta; order Orthoptera; family Gryllidae; genus Gryllus; species Gryllus bimaculatus. The sequence goes on along the minus strand of BOPP01000151.1, from coordinate 747,726 downwards.
TATATTTTCGAATTGGCGTGAGCATATCACTTCCATACAAAAGGAGGGAAAGGCCTAAGATATTCAGGTAATCGCTCTGCATGTTCTCGCGGCAGTAAGTCTCGCAGCATCCTGGTCTCGCGGCAGTAAGAACACTGAGAGAACGATTCCTTCAAGAAAATGCACTATGAGGGATAGTAGTCAAAATCCGCAGCTGAATTACCCTAGCAAATAGTTTTTTTTTACACAGGAGATATTTTTTTTATCAATTCTCGCCGAAAACGCTCATTTCTATCTGAGTTCTTAATTCAACTTACGTTTACCGGAACTCAAGAAAATGTGCACATAATGTGGTTCTCCTCATACAGCTTTTGACTATTTTTGTCGTAAAATAAATAGAATTTAATCAATATATAAAAGAGATATAGAGAAAGAACAAGAGAGAGAGAGAAAGAGCGAAAGCGAGAGAGAGAGCGCGAGAGCGAGAGAGAGAGCGAGAGAGAGAGCGAGAGAGAGAGCGAGAGAGAGAGCGAGAGAGAGAGCGATAGTGAGCGAGAGAGAGCGAGGGAGTGATCGAGAGAGTGAGCGAGAGAGAGCGAGAGAGAGAGAGCGAGAGTGAGCGAGAGAGAGAAAATAAGTAGAAACACAAGACTCTTATGTCAAATTTCTTTATAGAACATAGTATGACTATTCCTTTCTTCCTACCGCTTACGCAGTAGAGAGAAAGTATTGTAATGCTGAGCGAAGAATGGCGAATTTTCGACAGAAAAACTCTAAGTACAGGACCCTGGTAACGAAAAAGTAGATAAATCCAGTTGCTAAATTAAGAAACAAGGCCTCTAACACGTAGTGTGGCCAAAACTCATGTTTTATGAATCCTTGATATCGAAAAATAGAATGATGGCAAATGTCTGTCATCCGTTCGCTTGTCTGCCCGTTCGTCTGTGCACAACACAAGCGGCAAAACCGATTTTCTTCAAAATTGACGTTCTCCAATCGATCTGACTGACGTCAGTCCTTGAATTTGAAACCGATTTTGGAAGGTACTTAACATGAAGCTCATGAGATATTTCGAAACTTCTCAAAAAAATTGATCCGCCGTTTTTGATTAAATTTTGTTGTTAAAAATTTTGTTGTTAGTCTAAAAGACCTTTAAGAGAATGGTTTAGGTCTCGTGGCAATTAAAAACTCTAATTTTTCGAAAATTGCAAAAATTTTAAAGAATTTCAGCGTATTCCTACAACTACAATTATTAAGATAGAGATTTTTTCCTTAATGAAATCTGTTTCTTTAAGATAGATTTTAAAATTAGGTGATGTACAATTTTTCAAAAATTTGAGAATTTTACTTGCGGACCTTACAATTTTACATACGGACAAGAAAGTGCATGCTGTTTTAAGACCTCTAGTTTTTTTTCCTTTTGACCGCAAGTTTCTGCCAGCATCCCAGCAGAATTAGCTTTATCACTTTCTTCCATCTCTTTCATTTCATTTTACACATATCATTTTCTCCGCATTCTGTCCGAAAACCTTCATTTTATTTACTTCCTTGTATGAAGTCGATGACTGTGACATCGCCCGAACTTGAGTGTCCTCTTGGAATTTCGCACAACCGGTTCTTGTTCTGGAAGACTCCTGTGCAGACGAATCACTGATGTCTGTGATTTTGGGGAGGTGGAGAAAGCTTTCTACAATATATAGCAGTGAAAGTTCTTCTCGCTATGAGTAATGTGCATATGTTGAAGAGTCGGAAAACATTCCTTCCCCTGTACAAAACACGATGTGAAAGAGTATTAATTCCTGAGAAAGGAAATCAACTAAAAAAACAAAGCAGAATACGAGTGCTTCTAAACTTCTCTGTTTGTTTTGTTTAATGAATACATAAGTGAGCAAAATTTAGAGATGCAAGAAATATGTTAAGAAACTTGTTAAACGTTTCAAACTCTGTGCTTGAAACGAATATTTATGCATTCTAAACCAATTAGGAAAATCGATGGGGATGAAATTAATAGCATTTAGAGAACTGTTATTATTTTATTTGACTGTCAGTGAATTTATTTGTTATGACGTAATAACCAAAACTGTGGTTCAATTTTCTTTGTATTTGTTACGAGTATTCCTGTAAGATAGAACATGTGACGTAGGAGTAAAGATTTTAATGTTCTCGTTCCGTATTATAATGGTGACAGTTTTTTTTAGGTCCCATTTCAAATAATATTTGGTTTTTCTCAACGATTCTATACGTATTGAACTCCATTCTTCGGAATTACTCGTATCCATAAATTTGTTTTTTACGGATTCACAAGCACGCGCTTTGTGAATCCGTAAAATCTTTTTTTTAGCCTTTTGCATGTGACATGAATATATCTTGACGAGAATAAAATGACATATCTTCTCCAGAGTGTACGACAATATTTATTATACTATAAAGGTTCCAGTGAACAACTGTGTTCTAAAATTGTTGGACGTGCGGTCTGGTGATAAAAGAATTACTAGTTATTTCATATATTTTTCAGAAATGAGGTGGTTAAACGAGGCTAAACGGATGAAACCTTGAATTACAGATGTTTACAGGAATTGCACACGTATTTGGAGAGAATCGCTTTCAAAATACTCAATATTGAGTTGAATCGTAAATATATTTTGGAAAGATCGCTTATTATTAATTTTTATAAACGGAGAAAATATCAAAATTTGGTTATTTATAATATCAAAGTAAAACTCGCAAAACCAAAAGTTAAAATAAATGAATGTCACTTTGGGAGATATTGTTTTATCAATCCATATCCACTTAATTCCTTCAACATTCGTTTAAAGGAATATAATTATAATTCCTTTAAACGAAAACTATATCCGTTTAGTTCCAGAAAAATTTCTGTGTAACACAATAGTTAATGTAACAGCAGAATATTATGGATTGAATGTGTTATAACTAATGTCAGATAACTAAAAAGAATATAGAGCTTTTAAAAAGTGATCTCTCATTTTTTTGGACAAGACATGTAAATAGGCAAGACCTCATGATTAATAGAAATATGAATAATTTTCTCTTCCCTTCTTTCTGTCCTGATTTTGCTTAATTGCCATGAAGAGGAAATAGCTCCAGACACAAAATATTTATATCCCTTTCACAGCTGCGCACAATAGAAAATAACGACCACAAACATGCATTCACCTCCTCTTGCGTTGTTATACTTTAGCTTTGGACAGTGATTATTAGCTATGTGTTCTATGTTAGCTATATTTTATGAAATAGTGTAGTAAGGTATAGTTTAATGCAGACAGTTCTTATGCCCTTCAAACACAAGAAAAAAACTACCCATAAGTAATAAAAAGTTATGACCATTGTGTTTTATATTTTACGTGATCTTTAAAATCCTGTTTCAGCAAGAAATGTTCACTACACAGACATATGTAACTAGATTGGTAATGGTGCCCTTACAAGAGACGCCAAGCGAAAGAAGGGATATGTCACATACAGTTTTTACTGTTTTTGACTAAATAAATCTAAAAAATAAGAAGGTAAGATTCTTGACTTCACTTATAAGGGTAGCATTGCCAATATAGTATTATAGTACTTATATTATATTTTTTGCTTAACTTCATTTGTTCAGAAACTTTATCAGTAATCCTTATTTTGCAAATTGAAAGAATCAATAAATTTATTAACAATTGCAACAATAATTGCATTGCTAATTATTGCAACAATAATTAGTGTAAATTATGTTTTACCAAGTATGAAATTACGATATTGTTTAATCATGTGACAAGCATTCATGAGTATATAATAAAGTTTTTTCATTCAGCGTACAGAGATGAGAAAAGTACAATTTTAAATGCCACTTTTCTGTTAAATAGTCTCCCAAGAAAGTTGCCTTATTTGTTTTCCTTCGTACCATCTACTCTTAGTGAGCTACTACATCTAATTTTGAACACACTACTATTTAATGTTTGAACTTAAGCATGATGAGCATAGCTTTAATGCTCAAGTTAGTTCTGTGGTTGTAGCATCTATCTTGTGGTAATCCATAATATGGTGTAATCCATAATAAATTGGTTGTCATCCATAATAAATTATTAAAATTTTTGTGAACGATTATTTCCTTTACCATATTATTAAGTTAGCTCCAGGGAAGTCTATGTTGGTTTCCGCACCGCTCAAAAATGTGAAATAAAACTGGTATTATATAGACCGCAGTTAAGGTTACGGAATTACAATGCCTACGAATACAGAGAAATATTTCGAATTTCATCCGCTAAAGGACGCTTACAGTGTCTAAAATTACTCACTTATATCAGACAGTTATAGACTAGAAGAAACAAGGAAAACGGCCCAGACGCTCGTTTATCGTACGATCATGTAATAACGGACTTGGTTTGTTATAAACCGCGTCTTTTTTTCTCTATATCGGCCTAATGGTGTTCTACCTATTTAATTAAACATGTGAAACTTTATTTTCCGCAAGCTTTCGTTGTTTTTTTATTTTATCGTGCAAAAAGCCTTTCATCATATTTTGTCCTTCCACTTTCACTTCACCTTTCCTTTTCATTCCTCCTTGACTTCTTTTCGTCCACCTGCTTGACATATTATATCACTTGCAGATCGTTCAGAAACCATCCTTTCTAACTGGTCGTACCACAATAATCAACCGAAGATAAATTATATACTATTGAGAACAAAATTTAGGTATTACAAGTTCTTCACATTTTTCGAAAACACTGTTTACATTTATGTTTTATTTTTCATTGTTTTTAATCAAACGACTAACGTTTGTAGAATGAAAAATCCATTCCTGTTCGTCTTTGTGAACTGTCATAACCTATATCTATGATACTTAAAACAATGCCGGACCTATTTGAATATAATTTGATTAATATATATTTATATTAATATTGAAATGACTTTTTTCTAATGCTTTTTTCTTAATTCAAAAATATAATAAATTTTCTTAAGAGGGGAAAGTAAAAATATTCATTTAATTTTAATTCAGGGATGATTATTCTGTAGTACACGCCATAGCTCTGAGTAAAGCAACTCTCTGAAAATATTACATTAAAACACTTCCAAATTCAAAAATAAAAGATATCATTTACTCAGAATTAAAAATTAACTTTCACAATATTGTTTTAAATGGAAGTAACTACGAAACGTCTCGCTAAATTCACAATTTTAAATAACGATACGTTTGCATCTTCTTCACGATTGAAAGACAACGTAAGTTTTTCATTCAGGTCCATTCCAATATAGACGATTCACTCTGCCGAATATTTTAGTCTATTCAATTTTTAACATTACTGTCCTTAATTAGTATTCCGCCAATACGACAGTACATATCTCCCTCAAATATTCCACTCAATTATACAACTCTGCAAAAACAAAATCCTTCATCTGTGCACCAAAAAATATGTCCTCACTCAAGAACGTTCAATTTATTTTTACCTAATGATTTTCGTACTTGTTCTCAGATTGGCAGACTCCATGTCATCAAATATTGCCAATCTATGATATCCTACGCCAGTAGGCCGTGTATGTATTTTTATCGAGGCAAATATGGACGAAATTCGACTAAAACATAATTACGATTCATTATAATATTTATTTATTTTCACTTACAAGTAATATATTTATGTTTATTTTTATTTACTTTTATTGCTTACAATTTTATCCTCTCGGATTGCTCAAAGACTGCGTGCTAGTTTTCTATGAGGTTCTCGTGGGTTCGATTCCCGACCGGGGCAAAATTAAAGATGTAGCTTTATAATACCTGTTTAAATCATCTCAGCTTCTGTAGCTCTGGGACGAAAGAAAAGGCCCGGGCTGGCCACCTAGATTTGGTGCGGTAAAAAGAATACGTCATGTTCGTCAAATGTCTCACTTAGCCTCAGTCAGGGATAATAAATAAATGAAGTATATACGGCTTATGGGTGGGAGATGTTGGGGAGGGTTTTCCGGTCTTGGGAATATTCAAATTGGTAAACAGTTCCTAAATTCCCATAATATCTACTTTTCTAGTACGGGGTTTAAATTGAAAATTTTTCCTACAATATGAAGTGATCGTTTTATTCCCCCTCTTTTTACTTAATTTAAAAACCAAATAGTTTTATAAAACATTCTCATATTATCAATATTGTTAATATTATTGTTATTATTGTTACGAAATACAAGTATTATTCTTACGAAATACTTTATTTTCCAACGTTTTCCATTTTTCTCAGAACCATTATTCTCAGGGAACTCGGTACGTTTTTGCTCGTATGCTGACGATATTTCCCCTCCTTTCTTGTCTTCTTTAGGGGAAATTCAATAATGCGTACGTAATCTGATCTCCTTCAAAACAAGATCCGTCCAATCCTTCCTGTACCTAATTTGCTGAGTCAGAAAATATAATTTATCTAAATTTTGAATAGATTCTCGCAGCTTTCTAATATATCCATCATTAACTTTAACACATCCCTTACTTAAAATAAATACATTTCATCTCACTCACAAATTTCATTTCATCAATGCTGTGAGAGTATTCCCTTCTCTATCTACTCCTTCCTCCCTCGCTTACATTCCTGTCTTCAATGTGAAAAAACCCCTCATCGAAATTGCGTGTGTATTTCTCTTTGAATGACCATTTTTCATTAACTATTTTATTAATTTTTTTGAAAATGGTCAGGCTGAAGAGCAGGCTAAATGGCCTGAGCCTCGCCATCAATAAAGACATTTATTTATTTTAAATAAAAACCAGACCAATGCGTGGGAACACCACTGGCTGGCAAAGTCGTATTAATCCAACCCTAAAATGCAAATATATGTTTACGTTTCTGTCGACGAACAGTGTTTTTAAAATAATCATTTTGTACACGTTTTATTAGTATCATAGTTTTATTAGACAAAATTTGTGGAATTATATTATAATACAATTGTGACATGTACAGGTTAATGGATAGTAGCATGAGCACCATCTGTCGGGAGGTTGTGGTATCAAACAGCTTGTAACTGTTTTGCGTGAATTGGATTGTGAACGTGTTAGTGGGCGCGTCAAGCAATATCACAATGCGGAACCTTCGACCACGTGTTAGAGTGCATGAAATGGAATGTTGTTGGTGATTTGTGTGTGACGGCCAAACGGAGTTGTGTTTACTGTATTCGTCATGACTAGCAGAAGATGCTGGGTCTGCTAGATGGTAACAATTCTAATCTGCGTAAATGTAACTGAATCCATAATTTCGAAAAAAAAAACACATCTCTAATCTTTGCAAAACCGTTGCCTCCTGGAAACTTCTGAACGTTCCCTAGCCGCCAGACTCTGAAATTTTGATTGATGATGGATTCCGGTAGCGTCAAGTGCTAAGGTCATTAGTCCAATAAGTGTAGTGTATGTTTCCCCCAACATGTGGCGGTGTTCTTCCCCGCCTGATGGTGAGATTCAGCACCGACCTTCCGTCGGCTAGCGGAGTTTTCCGCAACCAGGTACGGTCTTTCACCAGCGAGCACCGCCCCAGCCGGGAAAAGCTCTAAACTTCCGACTGGTCTCCCGGCATGTGTCGTAGTGTAGTGCATGTTTGTGTGTGGGTAGGTTTGTGTAGGGCGAAGGATAGACTAAGGAAGAGGAAGGAAAGATCGCGCGCGGTCCTTATCCGTTTGTTAGGGTTCTGCTCCGGCATTCGCCTGTGCATTGATAGGAGAAACCACGGAAAACTACCGATCAGAGCAGCCGGCCGCTAGAATTCCCCTACAGACAGCGGCTGAATTCGACCTAACTATTAACGAACGTCGGCCTAGCTATTTCGACCTAACTAGGTCGAAAATCCTGCCACCGAAATATGCATATTTGCCATGGTATATACATATATTACATATTTGCCCATGGTATTCATTTACTCCACCTCGATTTGTGCCATTTATATTATGGTTATGGGATCCAATTCGTCTATTAAACACGCACGCTGCACACTGCAATCTGCTAGGCCATCGGTTTTGGAAAGATTATGGTACAGTATATCGGGCATGTCAATGTCGCGGGTAAGGTAACTAGCTACTAAGAGTTCGTCGGTACTGCGACCAGAGCAGCTGGTGCGAGAGTTTAAAGAAAAAGTGGTACAGATTGCTCCGATGGTACATTACAGGATTCAGGCTCATGGCAGCATATTGGAGATGTCAGATGAGAGTTATTGCTCCATCTTTAGATGATTAATTCCTAATTCCTCTACTCAAGCAAAGAAATTATCCTTTAAAATTAAATGCATCAGTTATATATGAACTTATCAATTGGGAGGAAAACATTTTGAATGGAAAGGACCTTTATTTCGTAGTCACATTTACTTAAGAGTTAATGCAGAGTGCATTTACTTCCTTTGATAATCAGGTTAAGAACAAATATTGTTAAGAGTTTTTCGCCTTTACGAGGGATGTAGTAAATCTAAGGGGATGCTTTACTAGATGAGATAGACTACACAAATATTTGTTAACTAACTTCACATATTGATACGTATAGTAAATAATGCAATAAAACATTACCCAAAACGAAAACTGGCAAATAATGTTCCATTCAAGCATATTCCTGCCCTTTAACTTTGGGTCATATCGTGTCCGCTGTGGCTTGTGGCCCTTCCTCGTGTCCGCGTGGGCAGTTGAGATGGAACACCCTCTAGACGTGTCTTCAGAGTGACTCAAACCTTGCAGCCTTCAGTTCTGCATACTTCGACTCGATTCCAAATGTTTGAATCACTATCACCATCAAATATAGATAGCTGACACTTTAAAGAACACTAGGTGATGGCTTACGTTTGCAATGCACAACAAGTAGCTTCGTTGCTAACTCTGAAATGCTTAACAGGGCGTAAACTAAGGTTTAAAACATGCTTAAAAAACTCCATTACGTATTCAAGTCCATTACCTCACGTGGGATATGAGTGAGTTATAATTGTAAATAACAGTATATCGTGCGTTACATCAACATAGACTAAGACTTTCATAAATATTTAACACATCAAAATACATAATAATATTTCCAAAGAACAACTTGCGTATTATTGGGAAATATTATTATATTTTCCCGGGCACATATCACCTCTTTCTGAAATATGGCATCAGTACAAATGGTCTAAAAAGCAAGTCATCTTAAACAAAATTATTTAACTTAGTAACTCCCTGCCGTCAGACAGTCAAAGCTGAACTCAAGCATCGGATTAAAAACCTCAGTGACAAATCATATTAAAACGTTATTACATAAGGAACGTGCAAACACTAAGCAGTGGAAACAAATTTTGCTGCTTGTGCAATATTAAGAAAATAGGTAAATAAGAAAGTAAATAATTAAATGAATAAATCAATAAATAAGATATGCTACCTCTGAGTTGATAAGATTTGAACGATGTGTGCAAAATTAATTAAACCCACTCTCTAAAATTGTGTACGTTCTACTATGTACGAGTACTCTCAATTACTACTGACAAAAGATGAGGAAGCTTTCTTTTTTTGCAAAGCCTTCATGCCCATTAATTAAGTGATGTACCGATTGAAAGATCGCGAGCAGAGAGTTAATAAACTCGATGAAAGTGATAGGAAAACAGCTCACTCGATCTTGTGATTTTTTTGGAAGCTTTTCGTTTTCAAATGGCATTACGTGATACATCTGTATAAGACAGTTTGTTCTGTCATATATCATTATTATTTTCTTAATGTAAATACCGATAATCTAGGACCACCATCTAGGCCCAGTAATATTTATTCCGGAGATATTGACGTGTTTTTATTCATCACATGTATTAGATTTTTTTGGAGGTATGCATTGATTAAACAAGGTTGTTAACCGTCATTTATGAGCTTAGAAGTGATAGGGTGATGATGATGAGGGATGAAGGGACAATCACAAATATATCCATGCCTCATCATCAGGCATCAGGCAGAGGGAATATCATTTTGTGAGCAGAAATATATGTAGGAATAATACAGTGCGATAGAACGCAGCAGTACAACAAATTAGGTATTTTATCACCATTAGTGAGAATAAACGAGAAAATAATGTTAATTATTTTGTAACTTTCATTACCTGATTTTTACAGTTTGTAAATAATGTACCGCTCACTTATTATCCGGAAAAGTTAAATTTAAAATAATCACATTTCTCTCAGGAATTGCGAAATAAATTTCATAATTGCCCTGAAGATTTTCGAAAAATATTTTTAGTTTATTTTTTCTTTCTTGGCAGAAATTGCAAACTTTTCAGAAAAACGTGTATTGTAAGCCCTTGATATCGAAAAGTGGAGAATTTTTTTTCAAGTAAGATACTTCCTCTAACACTTTGTATATTCAGAATTCACATTTTATGGGTCCTTGACATCGAAAATTTTACTGCGAAACGCCTGTGCGTCTGTCGGTCTGTTGATCTGTCTGCGTGACTGCCTATGTGTCTGTGTGTCTATCTCTTTGTCTGTCGGTTGGGGTCGGTCGGGATCTATCTGTCACTGTCTGTAGGTTCACCCATCGGTCCGTCCGTCTTCTCGATTATCCCTCTGTCCGTCAGTCTGTCGATGTTAGCGCCTAAACTACTCTGACGATTTCCTCCAAAATTGGTATTCCACGATCGATCTAGATGAACTCTAGGCCCTGAGAGTTTTAAACGGATATTTTGAATTTTCGGGAGAAATTAACAAAAAGCTTCAGAACAGTTTAAGATTTCTTCAAAAATGACTCCAAATTTTAAACTTTTTTCTCAGATATAGTAAACGACGCTTACAAAATGGCACAGATCTCATTTTCGTGAAAAACTAAATTTTTGACAATTTTGAAAGTTTATATTTTTGGTCATCATCCGACAACACTGAAAGTAGAGATTTTTTTCTTAATGAAATCTATTTTCGGTTCAGGGAAGATGTAGGCTTCCGCGGCCAGACTCTTTCGGACAACCAAGAGCATTCGCTATTCTCGGTGCCTTTCCTGCAATTAACACGAACACCACTTCGTTCCTGGTTGTTGTGTCGCGCCCAACCCGCCGTGGAAGAGAAGGGGG
>BOPP01000151.1:675715-711420 GCA_017312745.1 Gryllus bimaculatus | reverse complement strand
TCCTCCCATCTGCCCGTCCTCCCATCTGCCCGTCCTCCCATCTGCCCGTCCTCCCATCTGCCCGTCCTGCCATCTGCCCGCCGTCAACCCCGTTCCCCACCAAACACCCCCCGCGCGTAAGAGACCCCAAAAGCGAGAGCGCAATCTGGCGAGGGCGCACGTCGTTGGCGCTGGCGTCGACTTTCTCGAGGTGGTCGTAGAGGTCGGCGATGTTGACGGCCGTGGCGTTGGCCTTCTCGCGGATGTGCGCCAGCTGCTGGATGGCCGCCGTCGCCTTGTTGCGCAGCCGCGTCAGCTCCTCGTCGCGCTCCTCGATCTTGTCGCTGTAGCTCTGGTTCTCCATGCGCAGCTGCTCGTAGTCCAGCAGGTGCAGCCCTGCCGACCGTCAAAATCGGCGCGATTGATTGATTGATTTTTCCTCTGGCATGGCATCTGTTATTGCTGATTGATTGATTAGTGGTTTCGAGCACGTCAACGCGATTGATTGATTGATTGATTGATTTTCCTCTGGAATGGCATCTGCTATTGCTGATTGATTGATTAGTGGTTCCGAGCGCGTCAATGCGATTGATTGATTGTTTTTCCCTCTGGCATGGTATCTGCTATTGCTGATTGATTGATTAGTGGTACCGAGCGCGTCGTCTTGATTGATTGATTTCCCCCCCTCTGGCATGGCATCTGCTATTGCTGATTGATTGATTGATTAGTGGTTTGGAGCGAGTCAACTCGTTTTCGGTTGCGTAAAATCATTAGCCCGTTAGTTTAGGGAATGCGTTTATCTCGAGAGGAGCAACTCTTCGACCGTCAAAATCGGCGCGATTGATTGATTTTTTCTCCTGGCATGGCATATGCTATGGCTGATGGATTGATTGATTAGTGGATTCGGGCGCGTCAACTCGGTTTCGGGCGTATAAAATCATTAGTGCGATAGTCTAGGGCATGTGTTTATCTCGAGAGAAGCAGACCCCCGACTACCGAAATTTCTGTATTTGATTGATTGATTGTTCTTTTCTGGTATGTCAAGGGCTGTGGTTGATTGATTGATTTGTGAGGCCAGCAGCGACGTTACTCCCGTAAGTGTGGTGCATGTTTTATCGTGAGAGATGACGGTGTGTCTCTCCTCTCGTGGGCGAGATCCACTGTCAACCTTCGCGTCGGCTTGCTGTTTTCCCATCCCGGTCTCTCTCACCAGCGTGGCACAGCCCCAGCCGGGACAACCTCGAAGCTCCCGACTTGCCTCCCGACATGAGTGGATTTGCAATGTGTGTACGTGTAAGTGTTTGCAAGTAAGGGGTAGGAAAGAAGAAAATTGGACGCGCGGTCCGTGGTCCGTTTGTTAGGGTACTGTTCCGCCTGGTGTTGATCGGACAAACGACGGAAAACTACCGAACAGAACTGCCAGTCTCCAGACTTGATTTCCATCACAGCGGCTGAATTCGATCTACAATTTACCTAGTGTAGAAAACACTCCACTGTCGACACTCGAACTATAGGTCCTTTTGGTTAGGCTCCCTATAGATGTAAGGGAAATACTGACTCTGAGTTAAACTCAGTCAGTAAATCGGTGTAATAAATTAAGAGATAGATGTCTTGGAACCGTGCATTTATTCTGCTACATTAACATTAACTGGGATATCAACGTGAAAACGAAGATGAAGAAGAAGGAAAATAAATCAGGGACGCAAGATAACTAAAAGTGATCAAAATAAAAAGAAAACAGATTATGTTGAGGAAAGAGAAGGATAAAAAGGTAAGAAGGAGAAGACAAAAAAGAAGGGGAAGACAAAAATAAGAAGACGGAATAGAAAACGAAAAAGAAGTAGCAGAAGAAGAAAAAGAAATAGACAGAAAGGAGGCGAAGACGGGAAATAAAAAGGAGAAGACAGAAAATGAAAAGGAGAAGACGGAAAATGAAAAGGAGATGGGAGAGGAAAAGGGGAAGACGGAAAAGAAGGTGAGCAATCATTGCTTGGAGGTGCAGACTCGACTTTTGTTGGTATCTTCGAATTTTCTAATATTACAAACGTTAACATGTTTCCGGCGTCTTCTTATCAACAATAGTATTTAAGGTATAAATATTTCGTTATAAAATATGTTCTTCAAAATTTGACCTTTGAATAATATCATGTGCAGTATTTTGAAAATAAAAATAGTTTTCGAGTATTTTTGAGAAATAGTAGCACCTTAAAAAATACATAAACAGTATTGTGCCAATCTCAAAATTTTATAATTTTTTGTTCATACTCGTTCAATTTTCTTTGAAACTTTTCAATTTTTGAACATTGTATATTTCAACTTTTTTAAGCACGGAGCAGATGTTATAACTACCCATCCCTTTGATTTAGTGGTTACTGTAATCGCTTTATAAACGCAAGTTGCACCGTGTTCAATTTTGTGGCTGTTTCTAAACACTTTGCGGGTTCAAAAAGTACGTAAATACGAGCTGTGCCACCTTTAATTTTTCATTGAATAAGATTTATATTAATTTAGTATGGATGGTATTATTAATTTGGGATGAATGTACGTGTACGTATTAATTTGCTTTCATCGTAAAAAATTACTGTTTTGATTGAATAAACAGAAGTATTTCACTCTCAGAGAATTAAAGAGCAGATTATTATTACAAATTATTCATTAAAGAAATGTCTTGTTAATATTTTAAGTCGTAGCTATAAATACACAATAACGCCAGAAAAGCGAAAACAAATCCAACATTATTGATAAGGAAATACGCCTTGTAGATTTTCAAAAATGATTTTAAAATGAGATAAAATTTCAAAAATAATGGCGATAAGTAGTAAGGGGAAAATATTTTATTTTGAGAGGAAAAACAAGGTATTAGGACTTGATGTACGACTTAAGAATTCCGAAAAAGGAACTGGCCAGCAAGGAAAAGATGAAAAGGAAGACCAAATTTATCATGGACGTAAGGGGAACCAATTATTAGGAAAGAAAAAATGTAAAGAAATGAGGATCGGTCGAGAAATAAATATGGCGGAACATTAAAATCGCTTTAATTAGCAATTTTCAAATAACTATTCAGTATATTAATTTATTTTAAAGTACGTTATGTAGATCAGTACAGAAATTCCTGTATAAAATCTGTAATCCGGAAATCTTCTGTAGTTTTTAACCCCATAAAATACATACAGAGCAAATAATTGACAGTTGAACCTTGTAACCCAGAGCGATAGTTGAGTTTAACAACCAAAGAAGTTTCTTTACTGAGATATCAGCTGTTTTTCAATGTTTTTTGTAATACTACATTCTTACAAAAAATATTTTTATGTATTCGGTATTTTAGGATCGGACAAATCCGACTTTTGCCTGATAGGTGTTCTCAAACCTGGGCTCTGTTTTAATTTATTATCTACGCCTACGGGAAAGGGAGAGATGAGATATCTTCATCACCGTACCAACCATACCTTGTATGCGTGGAATTTTCTCTCGTCACACTATTATACAAACTGAGACGATGGAATTAGAAAGATACTGTTCTTACTTTTGGCCCGACCGGGAATCAACCCCGGGATCGCTCCACGGAAAGCTAGTACGCTGTTCAGCGGGGTAAATTAATATACATAAAGAATATTCAAAAACTGCTAACTACAACCGTTTTAATTTGTTCTATTCCTTTATCGCGTCATCCTCCATCCTTTCAATTGTTCTCAAAACAGCTTCAGCTCTATTATCATCCCGACAGGACTCGAACTGAGGAACACGGCAAACAATGTCCATGAGTCACACTCGAGGAGCTACATTAATGTTATCGATAATTAAAAATTGATATTTACAGTCATTTTAAATTGTTCCTCCACTTTTCCTTATCGTCCTATCCTCCTTCCTTTTCACTGTTCTAAAAAACAACTATGTTAGTCCCTCACGGGACTCGAAACCGAAACCGCACAACGGAAAGCTAGCAACCCATCTGAGAGGTTTATGTTTGCTTTTATGCATTTTGCTTTATTGCTTTTTGCTTTTATTGCTTTTTCCGTTTTTCTTTTTTTCTTTTTGCTATTTCATTTGCTTTTTTATATTTTTTCCTTTTGCATTTTACCTTTCTGATTTTTGTTCTTATTGATTTTTTCTCAATTTTTGCTTTACTATTTCAGTGCTATTTTCCCTTTGATCTTTTTATACAGCTATTGAAATAAATACTATTTGTGCTTTTTTCCTCGGATACTTTTATGCGACTATTGAAATAAATACTGTTTGTGCTTTTTTACCCTTTGATCTTTTTATACGACTATTCAAATAAATACAATCTGTGCTTTTTCCCCTTTGATATTTGTATACGACTATTGAAATAAATACAATTTGTGCTTTTTTCCGCTTTGATCTTTTCATGCGACTATTGAAATAAATCGATTTTTTGCTTTTTTACCCTTTGATATTTTATGCGACTATTGAAATAAATACAATCTGTGCTTTTTTCCCATTTCATATTTTTATACGACTATTGAAATAAATCGAATTTGTGCTTTTCCCCCCTTTGATATTTTTATGCGACTATTGAAACAAATGCAGGCACTCACCCTCTCCCAGGGTCTCGGTCTCGAGGCGTTTCATGAGCGCCTCGTTGACGGCGAGGTCGTCGCGCAGGCGGATGTAGCGCAGGCGCAGCCCGTGCAGCTCCAGCGCCAGGTTCTCCTGCCGCTGCAGCAGCTTCTCCACCGCCTGCGCACCGCCGCGCGCACTCTCGCTCGCCTGCCCCCGCATTGCAAGCGCTGCTTCGCGGCCGTCTAGCAACGCATTGCACACTTCAAGCGCCACTTCAAGCCCCACTTCGCGCTACGCTTCGTACGCTTCAATCATCACTTTGCATACTTTTAAGTTCCACTTCGCACTCCCAAAGCGCCACTTCGCGCACTTCAAGCACCACTTCGCACACCTATAGTACAATTTCGCGCACTTCAAGCACTTCAAGTACCACTTCGCGCACTTCACGCAACGCTTCGCGCACTTCAAGCATCACTACGCACACTTCAAGCACCACTTCGTGCACTTCACCCAACGCTTCGTACGCTTCAATCACCGCTTTTCACACTTTAAGCCCCACTTCGCACATCTAAAGCACCATTTCGCTCACCTCAAGCACAACTTCGCGCACATCAAGCACCAATTTTCACACTTTTTAGCCCCACTTCGCACATCTAAAGCACCATTTCGCTCACCTAAAGTACCACGTCGCGCACTTCAGGCACCGATTTTCACACTTTTTAGCCCCACTTCGCACACCTAAAGCACCACTTCGAGCACCTCAAGTACCACTTCGCGCACTTCACGCACCGCTTCGTACGCTTCAATCGCCACTTTTCACATTCTCATCTCCACTTCGCACTCCTAAAGCCCCACTTCGCACATCTAAAGCACAATTTCGTGCACTTCAAGCACTACTTCGCGCACTTCACGCACCACTTCGAACGCTTCAATCATCACTTTTCACACTTTCAGCCCCACTTCGCACATCTAGAGCACCACTTCGCGCACTTCAAGCACCACTTCGCGCACTTCACACACTGCTTCGTACGCTTCAATCACCACTTTTCACACTTTAAGCCCCACTTCGCACATCTAAAGCACCATTTCGCTCACCTAAAGCACCACTTCGCGCCCTTCAAGCCTCACTTCGCACATCTAAAGCAGCATTTCGCGCACTTCAAGCACCAGTTCGCGCTCTTCAAGCACCACTTCGCGCACTTCAAGCATCACTTCACGCACTGCTTCGTACGTTTCAATCACCACATTTCACACTTTATGCCCCACTTCGCACACCTAAAGCACCACTTCGCGCACTTCAAACACCACTTCGCCCATGTAAATTACACGTCGTACTTTTCAATTATGTCATCATTAATCAGACACCAAGGCTTTCAGGATCACTTCGCGCACATGCACCCACTCGTTCACTTCGCGCATCACTTATTTCAACTTCACTTCATACGCTTCAATCGCCACTTCTCTTATCATACACCACTTCGCATACCTTGAACCGCATTTCACATACTTTAAGAACTTTAAAGCACCAATTTTCACACTTTTTAGCCCCACTTCGCACACCTAAAGCACCACTTCGAGCACCTGAAGTACCACTTCGCGCACTTTAACATCACTTCGCGCACTTCACGCACCACTTTGTACGCTTCAATCATCACTTTTCACACTTTCAGCCCCAATTCGCACACCTAGAGCACCACTTCGCGCACTTCAAGCATCACTTCGCGCACTTCACGCACCGCTTCGTACGTTTCAATCATCACATTTCACACTTTGTGCCCCACTTCGCACACCTAAAGCACCATTTCGCGCACTTCAAACACCACTTCGCCCATGTAAATTACACGTCGTACTTTTCAATTATGTCATCATTAATCTGACACCAAGGCTTTCAGGATCACTTCGCGCACATTCACCCACTCGTTCACTTCGCGCATCACTTACTTCAACTGCACTTCATACGCTTCAATCGCCACTTCTCTTATCATACACCACTTCGCATACCTTGAACCCCATTTTACACACTTTAATAACTTTAATAAACGCACTTGAAGTATTGTTTCGCGCATTTCAACTGCACTTCGCACACTTCAATCAGGACTTCGCTCTTTAAACACAACTACGCACACTTTAGAAATTGACTAACACATCTCAATTACTAAGTCGCACACCTCAAGCATCGAGTCGTATAACATCCCAAATCGCTTCACATCTCGTATATTTCGCGCACAGCACCATCTCGCATATTTCGCGCACAATTCAAATGCAGTTTCGCATATTTGAAGTACGCAACACACTTAAACGCAACCATTGTGCACATCAAACACAACTTCTCACACCTTCACACCGCTTCGCACTCCTCAAATGCCACTTCGTACATATTAGGACCGTTTTGCACTTCTCAAGTACCACTTCCCACATATTACTACCGCTTTGCACTTCTATAGCACCAAATCGCTCAGGTATGAAATTGCCTCGCCAAAAGCGATGACGGGGTGGGTCTGACTTGTCGATTATGAGCTTGATTTGCCAGAAGCGGTCAAGGGGACGTGGCTCACCTTGTCGAGCACAGGTTTGACTTGCGTCAAGTGGGGCGTGGCTCACCTTGTAGGGCATCGTCCTTCCCTCTTAGAAGCTTTAAAGTTGGAGCGTGGCTCACCTTGTCAAGCACGGGTGTAATGTGTATGAAGTGGAGCGTGGCTCACCTTGTCAAGCACGGGTTTGACTTGCGTGAAGCTATGCGTGGCTCACCTTGCAGGGCAGGGGCTTGCTTTGCCAGAAGCAGTGAAGTGCGGCGCGACTCACCTTGTCGGGCAGGAGCTTGCCTTGCCAGAATCGGTGAAGTGGGGAGTGGGTCACCTTGTGGAGCACGGTTATGACTTGCACGAAGCGGGGCGTGGCTCACCTTGTTTGACTTGCGTTAATTGGGTCGTGGCTCACCTTCTCCGGCATCGTACTTTCCTCTTTGAAGCTTTGAAATAGGGGCGTGGCTCACCTTATCGAACACGGGTACAACTTTCGCGAAGTGGGGCGTGGCTCAACTTGTCCAGCACGGGTTTGACTTGCGTCAAGTGGGGCCTGGCTCACCTTGTCGGGCATCGTCCTTCCCTCTTAGAAGCTTTAAAGTAGGAGCGTGGCTCACCTTGTCGAGCACGGGTTCGACTTGCGTGAAGTGGGGCGTGGCTCACCTTGTCGAGCACGGGTTTAACTCACCTTGTCGGGCAGGGGCTTGCCTTGCCAGAAGCGGTGAAGTGGGGCGCGGTTCACCTTGTCAAGCACGGATTGGACTTGCGTGAAGTGGGCGTGGCTCACCTTGTCGGGCAGGGGTTTAACTCACCTTGCCGGGCAGGGGTTTAACTCACCTTGTCGGGCAGGGGTTTAACTCACCTTGTCGGGCAGGGGTTTAACTCACCTTGTCGAGCACGGGTTTAACTCACCTTGTCGGGCAGGGGTTTAACTCACCTTGTCGGGCAGGGGCTTGCCGGAGCAGGGGTTTAACTCACCTTGTCGGGCAGGGGTTTAACTCACCTTGTCGGGCAGGGGCTTGCCGGTGGTGCCCGAGAGCAGCGCCGCGCCCACCGCGCGCTCGGCGTCGAGCAGGCCCTGCAGGGCCTGCTGCATTGCGCGCGTGCGCTCGCTCGTCTGCTCCTGCAGCTTCTGCAGCTGCTCCTGCCACGCGGCGCGCGCCCGCCGCGCCTCCTGCAGGTGCTCGTCGTAGGCCTCCAGCTGGCGCTGGTACTTCACCAGCATCTTCGGGTCCGGCCGCTCCACTTCGTCGAAGTACACCTCCATCTGCGCGCGCGCACCCGACAGTCAACGCGCTGCTTTTGTTCACGCACGTTGTATTCGCACCACGCTAGCCCGCGAGTCATTTGTTTACGTGTATCCGCACCACCCTACATTTTGCGCACACTTATTAATATTAATTTATCGGTCACGTGCCTCTTTAACCCTTGTTAACATTCAACTCTAAAAGTTAGTTAAGTGCACTTGTTTCTACCTGTAGGTTAAGAAAAATTAAAACGCGTATTGGACGCGCTGCATTTGCTTCCGTGTATCCGCACCACCCTATATTTTGCGCACACTTGTTTATATTAATTTATCAGCCACATTCGTCTTTAACCCTTGTTAACATGCAACCCCAAAAGTTTCCTAAGTGCACTTGTTTCTACCTGTAGGTTAAGAAATTTAAAACGCGTATTGAACGCGCTGCATTTGTTTCCGAGTATCCGCATCACACTACCCTCCATTTTTCACACACGTGTTTATCATGGACCATTGTAAAATTACGACCATTGATGAATAATAATATAAAATTGGTTAACGGGGTTGGTCATCATGATCAATCCCGTGGTTCAATTTTATTTTTTTGCACGTGTTTATATTGATTGACTGTGTGATTTGTAGACATCAGATGTTAAAGAACTAAAAACTTACGTTTTAGGCGCCTAACGAGGTACAAATGTTTTTAAATTGGCACCGAAAAATGCATTACGAATTGAAAGTTCGAGGGATAACACGGGAATACATTTCACTGCACTTTCATCTAAAAAGAGCTAATATCAAAACAATATAGCATGAGAGAAGAAATTATTATGAATGATTAGTGAGTGGAAGACATTGGCATCAATACAGAATTGACTTCGGGTTCCTATACTTAGTCACTGATCGGTCTTCACTACGCACTTCCCAGATGAACATCGGGCACGAAGAGATATCAATGTTGGAAGTAGGGATCAGCGCTTGGCCCTCCGAGAGACAAGTACTTTGATTATGTCGCGATTACTCAGCGTTCGCGTAAGCGCCTACCGCACAACCCGTGCTCAAGAGACTTTTTTATTTTCATTTCATTCAACTTCATTCCATTCCATTTCATTTTATTAGTGCAAAGGAATGCGAAAAAAGAAATCTGATGCCACAACGCTTGCTTTTCGGTTCCAAAAATTCAGTGATCTGCAAACCCAAATGACAGGTTCAGTCGAGAAAAACACTCGATAGTCTGTACCAGTAGAAAATGTATATGAGTGGTAGAACTTCAAATGATTTAAATTTCTATGTATGTATGTATGTATATATATATATATATATATATATATATATATATATATATATATATACATATATATATATATATATATATATATATATATATATATATATATATATGAATTTATGTCACAAAAGACCAAAAAAGGGAAAATAGAAATTGGTCAGAATGTTTAGTTTTCCATAATTCATATACGTATATTAATTGCCTTGAAATATTTCCATAAGAATAAAATAGGCATTTTCCGTAACATCCTACGTCTAGTGATTATAATTTCCGGGCGCGCCTATTGCTAAGGTCATTAGTTCCGTAAGTGTAGGGCATATTTATTGAGGGAGGTAGCGATGATCTTCCTGCACTGGCTGGCCAGATCAGACGCAGACCTACGTCTGCTTGGGGAGAATTTTGCTAACCGGGAATCTCCCGCCAGCGTGGCCCCGCCCCTCACTAATATATTCAAAAACTATATACGATATTCACAAATTATAGAGAAACATATCTGAATATTAGAATAAGTAGTGGAGTGCAGTCTAGCCACTTTACAGTTGAACGTTTAAATTGACAGTTGTACAGACAGTAGGAGATAGACAGTTAAAATGACAGTTGTTCCTGATGAGAGAGACAAAACAGTCTCCGAAACGTCTTAGTGAATAAAATTATTATGCGAAGACATTTTTGCACTTATCATTGTGGTTGTCGTTAATTTAAAATAAGGGACTGAACAACAGATAAATGGAATTATGGTCTCTACTGCGAAATTACATACAATGCACATTCTTTTTCGCATGCGTTGCTCTTCAACGAACAAATAAATCGAACTACATTCCGACAACCATTCCACAAATTACTATGAGAAGACATTTTTGCACTTATCATTGTGGTTGCCCTTAATCCAAAATAAGGGACTGAACAACAAATAAATAGAACTACATTCCGACAACCACTTGTAAGACTTAATCTTAATAACGGAGGCTATACTGTCACGTGACCTTTCGCTTCTTGCAGTACTCGTAAACCTTCTTCTGCAGCAGCATGTTCTTCTTGACGAGGAACGGGCGCTGGGCGAGAAGGGCGCGATACTCGTCCAGGCAGTCGTCGCGCGAGAAGGCAACCTCCTCCGCCTCCTCCTCCTCTTCCTCTTCCTCCCACTCCTCCTCCTCCCATTCTCCTTCGCCCTTCCACTTCTTCCGCTTCTTCTTCTCTGCGCTCCCCCAACAACGAATTACCGCTTTAGTCTTCGTGTGTGTGTGTGTGTCTAACGGATCCTTTCTTTCCAGCACGGTGGTGGTACGAAATATGTACCACTGTGCGTGTTGTATTGGACGCACGGTGGTACAAGATTTGAACCAGGTCGACTGCGATCTGGGCGTCCTAAGGTTAGAGTTCTGATTTTGGGCACTTAGTAGAATGCTAGGGTCGAATTTAGCCGCTGTCTGGGAGAGAATTCTAGTAGCCACATGCTCTGATCGGCATTCATCTGATATTGATCGGATAAACCGCGGAAATTACCGATCAGAGCAGCCGCCTGCTAGAAGTCTTTCCCGGCACTTTCTTCTCTGCACATGCTCTGATTGGCCTTCACCTAATATTGATCGGAAAAATGGCGGAAATTACCGACCAGAGCAGCCGGCTGCTAGAATACTTTCCCGGCAGCTTCTTTTCTGCACATGCTCTGATTGGCCTTCACCTAATATTGATCGGAAATATGGCGGATATTACCGATCAGAGCAGCCAGTTGCTAGAATTCTCTCCCAACAGCTTCTTCTCTGCACTCCACAAATAATAATGTTCTCATTAATCGTGTGTGTGTGTGTGTGTGTGTGTGTGTAACGGATGAGATGGCGTTTTCCAGCACGGATACAAAATATTGTACCACTGTGCATCATCCATCAGCCGCACAGTGGTACAAAATGTGAACCATCATTTTCTCTTCGTGTGTGTTGTTCTATGGTAGGCTAATTTATGAACTGCTGCTAAAGATTGCAAAAATTATTCTCAAATACACCGGAAGGTGTAGACATGATTAATATCTGTAGAACTATTTTTCACCAGGCCTACCAGGCATTTCCTTATCAGCTGTTACACACAACACAGTAATTAACTAAAAATACTGAAAATTTACACAAATAAAATTTCCCAATTTAAACAATGCAATTACTTTTTATTTCTGTGTTAATTATTTGGGGGAACAAATATATTTGTTTCTGTTGTAAATATACGTAATAAATAATTACATCTTCCTGGAGTGTTTACGTGTTTCTGCAATGCAAAGTTATGCTTAGAAAGTATTTTTTTTCGAACCACGTTTTGAGTGATTACCGCGGTTCAAGATATTCGAAATATCGAACAAGTTCGTTTGACAAAATATGCTTAAAATAGTCTTAAAAGTTTGATTCGTTTGATTTGATTTATTTGGTCAAAAAAACAGTAAAAACGGTATGTGACATATGAGGGAGAAGATTATCTGCGCACGTTTTGTTGAGTTCCAGAATCCCTTCCCGTCATTTTAACTAATAATAGTTGAAATATAAGTAATAGTTTAAAACGAATAAACAAAAATAAATTTTAAAAGATCGCAATATTAGCAATATTTGAAAAAAATAGAAATTTTCTTTTCCGAGTTATAGAAAACTTATTTGCATCGGTAAACGAATTGCAAGTATGATTCTTCTGCATTGCTAACATGATAATAACTCTCCCTTACCTCTATTCCTACCACTACAAGCAAAAGGCGAGTTCGACAAAACGTGCGCATAGAGAAGCTACATTTACTTTCGTTGTATGTATTTCGAAGTTTCGTTTGTTTCTCCCTGGACTAAAAAGAGATAAGATCCACTCTCACTCACTGATCTCCTCTTCGGAGGAAGAGGAGCAGGGGCCCTCCCACACGTAGCGAGTTCGATCCTCGTCCGGGACGTCGTCGTCCTTGCCGCCGGTCGCAGGCACCAGCACTGCCACCTCCACCGCCGCCAGCCCGCCCGCGTCCTCCAGGTCGTCCAGCCCCATCGCCTGGCCCAACTGCACCCACCAGCACGCCACTTACTAATTATTCCTCCCCCGTCCCGATAGTCACGGAAGTTAAGCAACTCGAGGCACCAGGGATTCCTGGATGGGTGACTGTCCGGGAACCCCAGATAACTAACATATAAGCTGGATGCCTTAAAGATGGCTAAGAGAGTTAGTCGTCGCCACCTCCACCGCCGCCAGCTCGCCCGCGTCCTCCAGGTCGTCCAGCCCCATCGCCTGGCCCAACTGCATCCACCAGCACGCCACTTACTAATTATTCCTCCCTCGGCACGCTAGTCACGGAAGTTAAGCAACTCGAGGCACCAGGGATTCCTGGATGGGTGACTGTCCGGGAATCCCAGATAACTAACATATAAGCTCAATGCCTTAAAGATGGCTAAGAGAGTTAATGGCCGTCACCTCTACCACCGCCAGCCCGCCCGCGTCCTCCAGGTCATCCAGCCCCATTGTCTGGCCCAACTACATCCACCAGCACGCCACTTACTGACTATTCCTCCCCCGACACGCTAGTTACGGAAGGTAAGCAACTCGAGACACCAGGGATTCCTCGATGGTTGTCTGTCCGGGAACCCCAGATAACTAACTTATAAGCTCAATGCCTTAAAGATAACTAAGAGAGATAGTCCCGCTCGCGTCCAGGTCGTCCAGCCCCATCACCTGACCCAACTGCATCCACCAGCACGCCACTTACTGACTCTTCCTCCCCCGTCACGCTAATCACGGAAGTAATGAAATTCAAGGCACAAGAGGTTCCAGGATGGGTGTCTGTCCGGGTCCGCAGATAACTAATATATATGCTCGATGCATTAAAGATAACTAAAGAGTAAGTCCCGCCCGCGTCCTCCAGGTCGTCCAGCCCCATCACCTGGCCCAACTGCATCCACCAGGACGCCACTTACTGACTATTCCTCCCCCCTCACGCTAGTCACGGAAGTTAAGCAACTCATGACACCAGGGATTCCTGGATGGGTGTCTGTCCGGAAACCACAGATAATACGTTCAATGCCTTAAAGATGGTTAAGTTAGTCATCACCACCTGCACCGACGCCAGCCCGCCCGCGTCCTCCAGGTTTCCAGCCCCATCACATAGCCCACCTGCAGCCACCAGCACACCACTTACTAATTATTCCTCCCTCGTCACGCTAGTCACGTATGTTAAGCAACTCGAGGCACTAGGGGTTCCTGGATGGGTGTCTGTCAGGGAACCACAGATAACTAATAAATACGAATTGCTTATCCATACTCCGTGAACTCACGGAAGTTAAGCAACGTACGTTAGAAACGACTAGAAAAGTTTCTATAAATTTATAATTTTTTCGCTAAGTGTTCTATTAATTGACGTTCATTAAAATGCATTATATTAAGGGGGTCCTCTTTGCTTTCCTAATGATCAAAAATTAGTAAGTTTTGAAATTTGTTAACACTTTATGAAACGTTAAAAAATTGCAGTTAAATCCGTAGAATTTATTGCACAAATTTTCGTGGAGTTAGCCTTATTTATGTCTTCTAGTGTTGTTTACACTTCGCAACATTCATTACTTCCAAGCAAACATCTTCATAGATAGAAACGTAGTTTATTTCGAAACTTTGTAGTAACAATATGTAACATATAAACCTATTTGTTAACAGTACTGATATTAGTTTTGTTTTTATCGTCTTTTTAGATATTGTCTTCGAGCAAATAATTTGTCTAAGGGATATATTGGTCATTAACATACACGCGTATTATATTGCCGTTGATCATCCTCCTATGTGAAAAAACAATTTACAATACAAGAGGAAATAAAAACACTTATGATGTTAATAAAATGATGTAAATAAAAATAAATGTTATGATGTTGGCTTCGTTTACGCATTCAACACTTTATAAATAGCAGTATTACATACTTATTTATTGCAATAGTTTTCTGAAAGCACGTTAAGGAAACCTCCCATGTGTCACTTACCACATACGAGATA
The DNA here is from genome assembly GCA_017312745.1 of Gryllus bimaculatus. Taxonomy (NCBI): domain Eukaryota; kingdom Metazoa; phylum Arthropoda; class Insecta; order Orthoptera; family Gryllidae; genus Gryllus; species Gryllus bimaculatus. The sequence continues at coordinate 696,890 of BOPP01000151.1, read as the reverse complement.
TTCTATTATCAATAAATCGTAAAGGTCACATATGACTTTTTTAACTTTCTATTTTAAGATCACAATTTCTAGTTTTCTTTGAAATCTTTCTTATCATAGGTAATACTACTCGTGACTTGGAAATTGTCGATAAATCCCTGACTGGCGAAGCGAGAAGGGAATTTATCAGAGAATTTCATCGAGTAGCATTTAATAGAACTATTCCACGGATGAAATTATGTCCAACAGACTTTTGAAAACGCCTCACATATTGAAAATATCTGAAATCGATTAAGCTAAAATCAAAGAGGTTATTTTTACTACACACGCTGTTTATTGAACATAGCGATCGATGTATACGGCCTCTTACGATAGATGAGTTGCAAGTTATAATTGGCCACAAGGGAGAAACGTAAAGAAAAATCTAATAGAAAAAGCAATATAGTTTTTGAGATACACCGTTTTGATTGGTGCATTTTGTAAGCTAGGTTATACACTATTGCTTTTAATTTCACGACTGGAACAGTCAACCTAAAGAACTAGCAAATTCTGAACCATTGCAACCAAAACGTAAAATTTGTTCATTCTAACACATTGGAAGGTGTCCGCCGTCTGCAAAACTACTCCGTCAGACCAGGGCCCTATAACTCCCATATAACGTGGTGGTGACCATTACGGTGGCGCGCTCTGCTGCATCACCTTCTTTACACGAACTAAAACACGAACTACTGCCAACGATTCTTTAAACGTGCGTGACTGCTGCGTGAGTTCGCGGGTCGCAAGCAGGACCATAATGTTATAAAAGATAACGTCTACGTTCGCGCTTTCTTCATAGGTTTCTTACAAGTAGTGATTATGAATAATTATAATAATAATAATAATAATAATAATAACAATATTTATTTGGCTACAATTGGCTGATTGCCAGGTGGTAGCCACAACCCTACAGTTTTACAATATATGAACATTTATAATACAAAAACAATTTACCATATAAAAACAATTTACACTACACTTCTTTCGAGCATATACACTCAATATATAAACATACACAGACCTGTATACATCTATGGCACATATATACACCCATACACACACACATTGTTTCATACACCCATACACACACACAATTGTTCATTTAGAAGACACTTTTCGTATTTGTCACAAATCAGCCGATTTGTCGCCAATGTGGGGAAAGTTGGCGAGCCTAACCCGCAACTGCACCCCGGCGACACTAGCGCTTCCTATGGTAGCAACCTCGAGCTTTGTCCCCGATTTTTTGACGGAGAGTTGCCGGGCCCTGCCGTCTGACCTGCCGTCCGGCGGCGCCAGCCTTCTTGGCGATGTGTTCCACGGCCTCCGCCGCGGGCGACAGCGTCGCGTGGTCCGCCACCTCGCGCACCAGCGCCTCCGCCGGCCCCTGCGCAAGCGCAGCCCAACGGCCACGAGGGCGTTGCAAGCGCCTCGCCCGTTCCGTGGGAGGCGGCGGCAACAACGCACACGCGAACGAGGAAGTGGTTCGGAGAAGAGGGAAGGGGGTGAAGAGAGATTCAGCATAAGAGCGAGGACAGTCGGAGAGTGAGGGAGAGAGAGAGAAGAGAGAGAAGGGAGAGAGAGTGAAAATAGGCGGGGAAAAGAGAAAACAGAGAGGTGGCAAATGGAAAGAGACGGCAAAATGGGAGGGACATACGACGAAAAGAAAGAGAAGAAAGAGACAGAGAAGAAAGGGACAGAGAAGAGAGAGACAGAAAATAAAGAGCGGAGATAGAAACGGAGGCGAAAGAGACGGAGATGAAAGAAACAGAAGAAAGAAACAGAGAAGAAAGAAACAGAGAAGAAAGAGACAGAGAAGAAAGAGACGGAGAAGAAAGAGACGAAGACGAAATTGACGGAGAAGAGAGAGAGACTGCGAAGAAAGAGTCAGAGAAGAGAGAGACGGAGACGAAAGGGACGGAGGAGAAAGGGGCAGAAAAGAGCATGCGCACCCCAACGGCCACGAGGGCGTTGCAAGCGCCTCGTCCGATCCGTCGGAGGCGGCAACGCACACGCGAACGAGGAAGGGGTTCGGAGAAGAGGGAAGGGGATGGAGAGAGATTCATGCGAGCGTATGAGCGAGGACAGCCGGAGAGGGAAAGAGAGAGAGAGAGAGGGAGAGAGGGCGAAAATAGGCGGAGAAAAGAGAAAACAGAGAGGTGGCAAATGGAAAGAGACGGCAAAATGGGAGGGACATACGACGAAAAGAAAGAGAAGAAAGAGACAGAGAAGAAAGAGACAGAGAAGAGAGACAAACAAGAGAGAGGCAGAAAAGAAAGAGACGAAGAAGATACAGAGAAGAAAGATATAGAGAAGAAAGAGAGCGGAGAAAGAGACGGAGACGAAAGAGATGGAGAAGAAAGAGACGGAGAAGAGAGAGACAGAGAAGAAAGAGACAGAGAAGAAAGGTTCAGAGAAGAGAGACAGACAAGAAAGAGAGACAGAAAAGAAAGAGAGCGGAGAAAGAGACGGAGAAGAAAGAGACGGAGAAGAAGGATACAGAGAAGAAGGATACAGAGAAGAAAGAGATAGAGAAGAAAGATACAGCGGAGAAAGAGACGGAGATGAAAGAGACAGAGAAGAGAGAGAGACTGAGAAGAAAGAGTCAGACAAGAGAGAGACGAAAACGAAACAGACGGAGGATAAAGAGACATAGAAAAGATAAAGAGAAGAAAAAAGGAGGAGAAAGACATGTAGAAGAAAGAGATGGAGAAAGGAGATAAGAGAAAGAGACAGATCTAGAGGCAATACATGAAGAACATGAAAAAACACGGAGAAAAGACCCCGAAAAAAGATTAATTTATTTTGTAAGACATTACAATATCTTTTAATTTTCAACTTTATTATTCCATTTGTTTTAGAAAATACAAAATGAAGGAATTGCCGTATTCTCTTACATCGTAATGAAAAAAGGTTCCTGCACTGCCCCCCCCCAAGTGCCCACAAGAGTAGTTACATTTTGCCTCCTGGGCAAGAAAGAAGCAGTGTAGTATATTTTGGCCACTAATAAGCCCCTTTCAATATGATTTGACAAGAAGTTAAAGCGTGTTGGTAAATATAACACGTATGTATTCGCCATAGAGTTGTCAGTAATTTGATATTTCGTTGCGTATACCTACTTTTAAAATTATGTGTATTCTGTTAATAAAATATCTTTACAGTCTCAACAGTTCGTAAATAGCAGTTTGCCTTATGAGTGTACAAAATAGTTATTTATGCACCAAGGATGTTTTAAAAGCCCGACGACTAAAGGCAAAAGACCTAAGATCTAAGGCACACGGGAGTTAAAATAATTTTATTGATTCAGATTGATTTATTTACTTATTAGCTATATGTTAACTTTATCCGGTTTGTCTTTTCAAATTTTTCCTCTCATAATTCTCTTTTATTATATGGGAAACACCTTGTGAGATCAAAAATTGTAATAGAAAGTGAAATTATAGAACAAGTTTCACACTTCAATTATCTCGGTTGAGATGTTAGCTATGAACGAGATAATGATATAGAAAATAAGATACAAAAATTTCAATATATTTGCGGCACAATAACTAGAACAGTAGGCCAAAAAACAAGAGATTATACAAAAATTAAACTTTATAAGATGATGGCCACGCCAATGCTTCTATATGGAAGTGAAAGTTGGGTAACAACTAAAAAGGATGATAGCAGAATACAGGCTGCAGAAATGAGATTTTTAAGATTAGTGAAAGGATGTACTAGATCTGACAGGATAAAAAACGATGACATTAGACAGGAATTGAAAATATAAGGTATAAATGGGAAAATAGAGGAATACAGAGAGAGATGGAAAGAACACATAGGAAAATGGAAAATACAAGAAAACCCAAAAAAGTTTATAACTATCATCCTCGTGGTACAAGAAATATACTCAGACCGAGGAAAAGATGGAAATGAATGCTTTGTGTAAACGGAACAGGTCATGAGCCTAATCCGTGAAGTAAAGAAGAAGAAGAAGAAGAAGAAGAAGAAGAAGAAGAAGAAGAAGATGATGATGATGATGAAGAAGAAGAAGAAGAAGAAGATGATGATGATGAAGAAGAAGAAGAAGAAGAAGAAGAAGAAGAAGATAATTCTCTTTTATAATGCCCTCTCTTAATTGGCTCCATAAGAGAACATGGAACATTATTCAACAGTTTACATATTTCCCTCTTAACCACTATCTCCTCGAGCTCCGTATAGAAGGCCTTAAGAAACAAAACCGCATCAGTAAAAAATAGTATTCCAACGTTTATATTAAGGCTTAAATTTATTTTAATTTAATTAAGTAGAAATACATGCGTAGTACATTGCAGTTAAGTGCGCAAAAAAGAGCCAAAAAAAGTACTGTCTGAATTCTGGCTGGATTCGAGGATATTTTACGTTAATCATAGAGGTCCAGGGCCGGAATCTCGCCTTTGAATTGCACCGGATAAATTTAGCTCAAATTTAGCATTATTCCTGTCTCTATAGCGACTCAACCCGGGAGGTCCTACGCTTCGCGTCTCAACGGTGACCGATTTTCGAAACTAGCTACAAAACTAGGTCAGCTGCTAGAGAATAAATTTAGCGACCGACTCTTATGGGTATTATTTCGTGGTTTCTCCGATTAACACCAAGCAAATGCGGGATCAATATTGAACAAATCAATATCACACAATATCACACGAATGTCGGACCTGTACCAATCAACACAAAGCGAATACCGGACCAGTACCGATCAACGCCAAGAAAATTCCGGACCAGTACCGATCAACACCAGGCGAATGCCGGACCAGTACCGATCATCGATACATCGACCAGTACCCTAGTTAATGGGCAACGGGCCGCGTGCCATCTTTCCTCACATGCACTAAACTACCACAGACGTCGGGAGACCATCGGAAACTTTAAGCTTTTCGCGGCAAGATCGGTGCCCCGTTGGGGAGATACCGGGCGAGAAGGAAATTCCCCGCAAGCCGATGTGTAGATAGGTGTCTGATCACACCATCCACTAGCGTATGAGGAGCCACCCGTGATAATACATTCACTGCACTAATGGGACTAATGACCATATCAATTGACCGGAAACATCAATCAAATCAAATCATTTGAACCTTCGACTTGGAATTGCGCGACCAGAGTGACTCGAATTGCCCGATGACAGTGGCGACTTTTTTACGAACAGCTAATTTAACTGTTCCATAAATAACAGCTAATTTAACAGTTTAATTTTAGTTCTATTTAGCCCTACACTTCAACTGTTTGTTTAAAAAAATTACGCTATTTCAGTTGATTGACTGTCAGGGATTCCGGGCGCATTAACTATTAGGGTCATTAGTTCCGTAAGTGTAGTGTATGTTTTTGCTCCTAATGTGACTCTTGTCTTCCTCTGATGTATGGCGAAATCTGATCTTACCATCCAGACGAGGAGAAGTCACCCACCTGCACCCGTGATAACACATTCACTGCACTCATTCACGACTCGAATTGCCCGATGAAAGTGGCGATTTTTTATAAACATCTAATATAACTGTTCCCAGCTACCATCGCAGTACACCATTTTGAATCCCAACCACCTATAACTTGCATTCCACACGAGTCATTAGTCATGTGTCATTAGAGTCATTAGTTCCGTAAGTGTATGTTTTCGCTCGGAATGTGACTGTTGTCTTTCCCTGCTGTATGGCGAAGTCTGGCGCCGACCTACCGTCGACTAGCGGGGGTTTCCCCATCCAAGTATCTCCATCCAGCGTGGCACCGCTCAGCCGAGGCAAGCTCTAAGCTCCCGACCGGTCTCTCTCTGCATGTTAGTGTAAGTATGTGTAAGGGGTAAAGGGAGGACAAGGAAGAGGTAAGAAAGATCGCGGGCGGTCCGTGGCCCGTTTGTTAGGATACTGCTCCGGCATTCGACTGGTTTTGATCGTAGAATCCACGGAACACTATCGATCAGAGCAGCCGGCCGTTAGAATTCTCCTCCAGACTTCGGCTGAATTTGACTTAGGTATGTAGCTACTGTCGAAAATCCTGCCACCGTCGGAACTCGAACCTAGGACCTCTCGGTCAGAGACACTGCAGACGCACATTCGGGGCTCTGAAGACGCACGTGATAAGGAAAAGAAACGAACAAATTTGTGAGAAGATAACTCGTGCAGTGTGGACCAGAAAACTCACCACATCTCCCTCCTCTTCCTCCTCCTCTTCTCCCCATTCCTCCTCCCCCCAGTCTCCTGCCTCCTCTTCGTCTCCTTCGAGGTTTGATTCTTCCTTTGTTTCTCCTTCGAACACATCTTCGCTTTCAAATTCTTCATCGGCGTCTTCCTCTAAGAAAATACATAAAGAAATATTTTTATAGTCCATTATTGTAAATACCCCGTCCGCTCAAAAATAGTAAGTGACGACGCAATGATTGATCAAATATCCAATTTCAATTACCTCGGTTGTGATATCAGTTACGACTTGGACAAAGACATAGATAATAAAACGATCAAACTTCAATCAGTTTGCGAAAAAATAAACAAAACTCTCCAGAAAAAAAAGAAAGGGAAGACAAAAAAAATTAAATTTCATAAGTCAGTGGCTTGTCGAATTCTCCTGTATGGAAGTGAACCATGGATAATGAATAAGACAAAGGAAAATTCAATCAACGTAAATTAGATTTCTCAGAAACGTTAAAGGCTGTTTAAAGACAAGAAAATACAATGATATCCAAAAAGAACTAATATATATATATATATATATATATATATATATATATATATATATATATGAAAATATAGATGAATACAGAGAATTATGGAAGTATTATGTTGAAAGAATGGAGGAAGAAAGAATTCCAAGTTCATAGAATCAACTGCCCATCGCTATATTGCGCCTTAATTCTTCTTCCGGGTGGGAATTCGTCGCATATGCGATCGTTCAGGAATCCCCAAAGAAAAAAATCGCGCAGAGTATCTTCTGGAGAGCGAGCAGGCCACAAACCACTAGTGACAATTCAGTCCCCATAAACGACATGAAAACCCTTAAAGAAACTGAATCAGTGTGTGTTTGCGGTTGAGGAGTCCTGTTGATCGTAATTACGTTCTTCATTAGTCAACATTTGGAAAAAAGGCTCTATGATTCGTCGTCCCGATGGTGTAATAGTTATCGTATCGGACTGTTATACCCAAATCCGATCGACGCCGTGGGCTTTTAAGGGCGAAAAATATCCTTCGTACGCCTTCCTTCGGAGGGGAAGTAAAGCTGGCTGTCCCATGTCAGTAGATTTACTACATGTGAAAGATACTCAAGCCTAAATGAAGCGTCTGAGCTAAATTCAAATCGCCTGTTCGTCGCTCAAGAAATACCTCCTATCTCTGCTAGCTGGTGAAAGGAGCGTAGCGAAATTTGCGTGGTCAGACGGAAGAGGGGGCCTGATGGCCCGAGTCTCGACACGTAAAATAAGGCATCAATTCAATTCAAATAAATAAAACGTACCAATATGAAGTATGAATGACTCGTACAGTTTGTAAGCGAAGAAAGGTCATTACTAATACTTAAATCACACTAAACTTTCTTCTCACGAACCATGACCTCTACGGCAATAAACACTTACATGAAGAGTGGTCCCTTTCTTGTCGCACTTCTATTCGAAACGATTACACAATTAAATATAATAAATAAAAATTTCGCTTGGCCAACCTCATCGGACACTTAAATCCTGCAGCAATCAAACCACGTCATCACAATTCATTTTAATTCAGGATACGACGCACATTGCGGTTTGAGACATTTTACGTAGGTGACATACACAACTCTAACTTTTTATTCTATTTGAGAGTGAACTTCGCCACGTAAAATAAGACAAATTCAATTCAATTCAATTCAACTTCGAGCGTGCCAGCACAAACCGACTCATCGAGGCTGGAAAGCTCGTCTTTTGGAGGACGAGACCTTCAAATCCTCCCTCTCGAAACGTCTCTCAGGGGAGTTGAGCGCACCGTTCCTCGGCGAGCGGAGTCCCGTTGGCCGAGCAGAATTTTCCATGATCGTGACAAACAAATAAAACAGTCGCGCAGCGTTATCTAGTGCTTGAAACATAATGGTTGGTGAAGACGAAAGCAACAGTACCTGGAGGGTGCGATGTGTCGTCCTCTATCCCTCCTTCTGCCACATCCCCCTCCGCCTCCCCCTCCACCGCCTCCACGCTCGCGCCCGTTTCTGCGTCTGCGCAGAAACACACGCTGACTCAGCACCGAGACAAAAAAAAGGGGAGGAGCAGCCCGGGCAAGGGATGCCAAAACAACTTTGATGTTTTTAAACATCGATATTTTTTACCAGAAACATCGATATGTCAACATCGATTTTTATGTTTGATGTTTTCTTCTAATCGAAATATTTGTTTCGGAAACATCGATGTTTTTAAAAACAAATCTCGTGATATAAATAAAATTTCAAGAAACTAATATTTTGTAAATTGCTCAAAACCAACAGGCACTAACACTTCTGAATCGTTATTTTTGGGTGTTTGTTGAGGTCTTCTCATTTCATTACAATTTTAATTAAATATCTGTTATGTACACGTAAGCTTCCGCGGCTCGAGTTTCGAATAGCCTCGCTGTGCCTCTACTCTGAGGAAGCCTGCGATATGACAGGCGAAAAGTCCGCCTCTCAGCCAACGACGCGGCGTCACCCGGACAGCCAAGAAGTCAAAATACCTGTTATGTTTCATGGGAAGACATAAATAACAGAGATAAAAATTCCTTCTTTACATTCGATTAAGAATTATTTTTATTTTTGCAATTTAAAAAAATACAGTGTTCACTGAAAATGAGATCTGCGTTATTTTATAGGCGCACTTTGCTCTATTCGATAAAAAATTTAAAATTTAAACCGTTTTTGAGAAAATAATTGCCAACATTTCCTGCTAAATTACGCAAAAATTGCTCATGTTTTCCGGAAAATTAAGCATGACCTTATTTTAAGGCCTATCTTTGAAGAACGTATTCATTTAAAAAATCTTTCTTTAGACGCCGAAAAAAATGAACTTTTGCAATTCTCAAAAAATAGGAGAGCTCAACGAGAAAAGAGACCTGCTTCTTTTTTAATTGTCTTTTTCTCTATCCCACAAGTACACCCAAAAATCGATATATTCTATTCACATGGCCTCAAGTTCGTCCAAATTGATGGGGGAATATCAGTTTTTGAGAAAATCGTTTGAACAGTTTAGGCGCTAGCATTAACGAAATAGATAAATATATAGAGAGGCTGCAGGTTCGAGTCCTGCGTAGGCATGGTCGTATTTGTGATTGTCCCTTCACCTATCATCATCATCATCCTTTCATCTCATAATTCACACTTCAAGGCGTAACAACTTTGTTGTAATCCCAGGATACAGCTGAAAAGCCGATCCTGGAAGAATTACACACGTTAATCGTGTAGCGTGGTCAGTAATGGTCTATACGCCAATGATGATGATGATGATGATAATAATAATAATAATAATAATAATAATAATAATAATAATAATAATAGTAATAGTAATAATTTCGAAGTTCTTTTAACGGTACTTATTCTTCTTGTGAGCCACCGTGCATTTAATCCTCACTTGATCAGAGCAGATACAATCCAGAAGGCGGTGAACAGTACTCAGCACCCTCACCACCAAGTTCAAACGTAAAGTGTACTCGTAATACGTTCTATATATTGCATTCTCTCACGGATTCACCAAATTTCGACCTTCAAAATGTTCTCTACTGCCTCCAGTGCCGACGCGTGGACGGTTTGAAGGAAAACCTACCTTCATCTGGTACTTCTCCCTCAATTTCGCCTTCTGTTCCTTCTGCATCGTCCTCCGGTATAACATCTCCAGCCGAGTCTTCCTCAGCTTCCGACATTTTCTAGTTGGTTATCGGAACCTCTAGATCAAGTACTGCCACACACACACACACACACATTCACGCTACGTTCACTACGTTCACTACCTTCATTTGTTGATTGCGTTCCCAAGCGACCTAGTGGTTGAGATCGCAACGAAATGTCCTGGTTCGATGACGCCGGGATTTAAATCACATTAAAATTAATCTAAATGAAATTCGGTTCATTTGAATAATTATAATAATAATAATAATAATAATAATAATAATAATAATAATAATAATAATAATAATAATAAAATACTAAATTATGAAACGAGAAGCGCCATGATTAACTCATGACATCATTAGATCCAATTGAGGGATTTCATAAAAGAACCAAACGTGTCCCAATATGTTGACGTACTACTTCAATAAATAATTCCTTACAACTGTCACTATTAGCTTCGACATTTCCATTTTGCAAGGGCCAAACACATTAAAAAATATAGGACGGGGAACAATCATGAATTTATCACTATGCAATTCCAAGGTATGAAGATTTTTGTGCCGGACTAGTTTGGTTGTTGTAAAAAGCCCTTCAATTCTGCATAAACCTGTAACACAAATAATAGGTTTGTTTTCCAGGCTACTCGCTCGAAGTTTCATATTTTTACATGCAAATAGTACGTTAATCAATATTAAAATAAGTACTTTCACAGGGCTGCTTGTGAAAATAAAGCTAGATTGTGGTTATTATTTGTAAAGCTAGAATGCATTTGTGATATCGGACGATCCACGATATTACGTGGCTGCCCAGGCACAAAGACGGGACTTCGTAGCATCCAGCTGTAGATGACAATAGCGGTATGTAAGGGAAAATGTAAGGAACTACTCTGAACAAATGTCAGATTAATTATGAAGTCTGAGTATCTTTTCCATCTCTGCCACCCTTTCTCACTAGGCGTGATTCAACCCCCTCTCATCTCTCTTGGCCGGACATTTCAGCACAATTTACGTGCGCACTCCTTCAGATGTTCGCGAATATATCGAGAGCGGTGAAAAAAAATACACGATATTCAATAGTTCCTGAAAGCCCACTAATATCCATCGAAATACATTTAGATTCACACCAATAGTGCAATTAGACTTGGAGTAATTGCAGGCCAAAATTGTAAATTAGTTCTGACAAAGAACGGAAGACCGAGGATGGGCAGAGAAATGGTGATGCTAGGTTCTCGAGGGCCCCGATGCAAAAAGTCGAAATGAGGTGCAATGCCTCTGACCGGGAGATCCTAGGGTTCGAATCCCAAAGGTGGCAGAATTTCAGACACTAGCTACATAGCTAGGTTGAATTCAGCTGCTGTCAGGAGAAGAATTCAAGCGGCGTGTGTGTGTGTGAGTGTGAGTGTGAGTGTGAGTGTGAGAGAGTGTGTGTGTCTCTCTCTGTCTCTTTCTCTCTTTCTTTCTCTCTCTCTTTCTCTCTGTCTCTCTCATTGTCATTGTCATTGTCATTGTCATTGTCAATTCATCTTCAGGGCTAACAACCCTGGGGAATAAAAATCGGACTCAGCTAAATGCTGGTCCCCAATTTAAGTTACATGCACTTGCCAACGCGATAATGATACTGAGCCACGGTAAATGCAGGATGCATGCATGCGTGGCCATAGTCGGCCTACATCATTTATACGTCAAGAACGACTGGAGAATTTTTAATTATCTCTGATTTGTTGGATTAATCTCCGCCTCTAATAGCAGAATAAGTATTAAAATATTGGGGAAATTTACTAGATGACGCTGTCGAACAAAACTAAATATTCATGTCAAATGAAACTTGCAACACGCGGCAGGTTTTTTTGAATCTACATCGTTAAATAACTCATAAACAAAGTGTTCTAGAGCAATCAAAACTAAAATTTTGAGATAAAATGCTTCTAACAAGCGTTTCTCAGACCGTAATATCAGGATGAGATCGTTTTGAACATTCTATTACATTTTTGCTGGGGGGAGAGAAGGGGAGGGGAGAGGAGAGGGGGACGAAAAGAGAGAAAGGGAGATGAAGGGCAGAACAACGTCTGCCGGATACCGCGTAGATGTCAGTCGGAGTGATGATCTGCAACCCGCCAGACACACCAGCGCTGCGCAGTAACCTGGACGATATTTCGTATATTTGCATTTTCAATGAAAATTGTACAGTAAATTGTTTTTGTATTATTTTTTCAGAGATTCTTTGTATCTTACAAACCCATTGACACCTCTCAAATGACTGAGGGCTACTTAGTTTTCTCATAATTTCTGCACGCGTTGAACATTAGTAATATAGTTTACATTTGTGATTATATCTTTGACTTCTGAGGCGACTACGGCCCCAGGCCCCCTGAATACGTTTAAAATTATATTTGTTGTAATAGTTAACTTTAAATTTATTTAAATATGTGAATTCATAACGGAAATACTCGTTGAGCTGTGTTGCGATCAATATGTAGCAAATTTGATTTTAAGAAATTAAGTAAAAATAAAAAATATTGGTTTTTATTCGGGCACGAGTCACATGCACCCTGGATCAGCTCCCCCATGCCCTTCCAACATGATAATAAACAGGGGACGGATATTAATTAAATATCATTATTTTTCTTTTCACTTTAGAACAATGTTGTTTAGTATAGAAATTAATTTTATGTTTTGACAAAAAGAAATGACCCATTTAAGTCTTTTTTATTTAATGCTTGGTCGATTTCGACTAAATCATTTTATTGCGTTTTTTGTATCTGATATCATCGATCATTTTATTAGTACTAAGGAATATTAACTAGATACAACAGATGGGCTTTGCAGAGTTCCTGAGTAGCTTATTCGATTTCCTCGCTCAGAAATTGTAATGTCAGCCGTTGTGAGTATGTTATCTAAGATTACTGTTATCCCTACCAACTCAAATCGCGGTTCAGCCGATTTCGGGATGCTTAGAGAATAAGATTTTCTGGTGAAGAACAGTTAAAACCAAAAGTTTTACAGCTGAGTTCACTTAAACCAATAGAATAATTCTCGATTACATTAGTAACGAATAGTATAGCTTGAGTTCTTTATCCGAACTGGTTTTGATCACATTTCTTACGTCATTATTCTCTGCCTTTATGACATTTTAAAATCAATTTAGAAGCATTTTATTGATCATTTTTGGCGATGTTTTAGATCATCCATCCTGGTAATACAACTCGGAAGACTTCTCCAGTTGGGGCAGGCGCCTCACAGATCGGGGACTGGGGAGCGTGCCATTAGTTGCGCGTCTGCTCGACAGATGGCGGTGATGCGGCTCGAGCGCCAACATCAACCTCGGGTCGCCATTGTGGTTGTGAATCTGGCGCTGAGAGGAAGTTCTCGAACGACTCAGTCGCAAGCAGCAGGTCCTCCTGACAACCTACCTTCCAGTTGAGTTCCAGTCGAGACACCTGCCGCCAGAAGGGTGAGTCAATGATTTTCTTCTTTTTTTTTGTCGTTCGATATATTTTATTATAAGTTCTTCTCTAGCTAGGTTGTGTTGCTCCTAGATCAACAAATTATATATTGTTTGAACATCCTGGTTACATTTACGATTTCAAAACAATAGAAGCATCCTCGAGTGTACATACATTTTGTGATCCTCGTATTCGTGACAACTAAGAGTACAACGTCTTTGTAATCCCAAAATCTCTATCTTATTACAGTTTCTTGTATACTTGTTGGGAAAATTTAAACCGATATATTGACTAAAATAGTCGTCACTTTCATCATTTTATTCACAATGGACCGTTAGGAGTGTATTCATAATTAATGTACGAGAATGATCTTTAAAGAGAATCATTAAAGAGTGCTGGATTGTTGTCAGTAAGAACTATGAAAAATTATTAAGAATGGGGTGAATATAATACAAAAACAGTGAAATTGATTATCACTCGAGGTGGGAGAGATACTTTTATGGAGAAGGAAAGATCGCGAGCAGTCCATACCCGTTGCCTAAGGTATTGCGCTAATTACGTTTCACTCCTTTTAACCTCTCTAATTGACGGAGGAATGGAGAGCATCTATCACCCAACACTTGAGATATTGCTTAAAGAACTTTTCGTCCCATATGTGCAACTTCCTCTAGTTTATGGGGTATATTGGTGCAATACTATTGGGACAAGTTGGGGAAGGAAAGATCGCGTGCAGTCCGTCACGCGACACTTGAGATAATGCTTAAAGAATTGTTAGTCCCGTATGTTCCTCTTTCTCTCTAGTTGTTGGAGAATGTGGGAGCAATCCTATTGTTGGCAGTGGAAACAGACTAGGGAAGGAAAGATCGTGCTAAGTCCGTGCCCCAGTCTTGAGATATGGTTTAAAGTACTTTTCATCCCATATGTGCCACTTCCTTTCTAGTTTTTGGTGAATATGGGTACAATACTATGGTTGAAAGTGGGGACAGTGGGGACAATCTCTACGTAACCTCACTCTTGAGATATTGCTTAAAGTACTTTTTGTCTCGTTTGTGCCTCTTCCTCTCTAGTTTTGTGGAATATGGGTGCAATACTATGCTTGGCACTGGGGATAGACCGGGGAAGGAAAGATTGCGCCCAGTCCGTGATCCGACACTTGAGATATTGCTTAGAGTACTTTTCATCCCGTGTATGCCTCTTCCTCTCTAGTTGATGGGGAATGTGGGAGCAATCCTATTGTAGACAGTGGGGGTAGACTTGAGAAGGAATGATCGCGCACTGTGTGTGACCTCACACTTGAGATATTGCTTAAAGAACTTTTCATTCCGTATGTGCCTCTTCATCTCTAGGTGTTGTGGAATGTGGTAACAATCCTATGGTTTGCAATGGGACAGACCAGGAAGGAAAGATAATGCACTGCTAGTGGCCCGATCCTTGTGATATTGCTTTGGACTTTTTCATCCCATATGTACCTCTTGCTTCTCAAGTTGATGGAGGATGTGGCAGAACTCTGTTGTTGGTAGGAGGGTCAGAATGGGGATGGGAAAATTCAGAGCTATTAGTGTCCCTGTGTTATGGTACCGATTTCTTAAGGATAGATTCATTTCGCCTCTCTAGTCTATAGGAGAAGGCCATGTACTGTTGATTATGATACTGCTCTGACATCCGTCTGGAAATGAACCGAGGAAGTCTCGTTAATAAACTATCAAGTCACTCCAGGTCTAGGATTTTCGTTCTAAAAGTGACTATCTTCCTCCCAGGTACTAAATTGGAGTCGAATATCCATCAGCTTCACGGCTCGCAGTCGGGACTTTCCGTTACCCGAATCCTCATTTCGTGACGCAAGTTCGCAACCTTTCTTTAAAAATGCTTCTTACACGTCGCCGTCCCAGAAGAAATTTGTTGAGAATATGATTAATACTTGTGTGAGCTTCAGAAGAAGTGATGAAATCAAGTACTTCCGCTCCCTTGAAAACCGGGATGTAACACACGATTGTGTTTATTCTTTTCCTTTTTCCGATTTGTTATTATTCGTTTCATTGTTCACACTTCCTGTCATTGAAAAATTGGATAGCAATCTGGCGCGTTAAAAAGCAATGAATCACCTGAAACAAAAGAATTCTTTGGAAAAATGCAGTGTTGACGAGGAAATCGACTGTATACAACTAAGTTCTGAGTCATCAAGTACATTTTCAAAACATGGAACATGATCAAGTTTTAAGTACACAATCTCCGCCATTGGAATATTCAAGAAATAAATGAAAGTTGCTGACGTGTCCGAGAGAAACCCATATAAGCAGGAAATGTTGAAAATATTGATCATGTTTCTAGTTCGTTGAAGGATCCTTTTTTAAAATTAATGTTTTGTGACAGAGGGAAAATTTTTGAAGAACAGCATACTTTAACATTTTTGTCTTATAAAAATATGGATATAAAAGTTCGATAATTTTAATATTCATGGCAATTAGAATAATCATCAATGCTTATTAGGAATTTCGAACTTATTTTACGTGGCGAGGCTCGGGCCAACAGGCCCGCTCTTCCGTCTGTCCACGCAAATTTCGCTACGCTCCTTTCACCCTTTAGCGAAGAAATGAGGTACTTCTTGGCCGACGAAAAAGGCGATTTTTGAATTTAGTTCAGAGGCGACATTTAGGCTTGATCTTTTACATGTATGTAAATCTACTAATATGGGACAGCCGGCTTTACTTCCCCTCCGAAAGAAGGCGTACACAGGATTTTTTGCGCCCTTAAAAATCCATGGCTTCCATAGGGTTTGAACCCGCCAACTTGGCTTTCGCCCTGAAAAAATTCACGGCTTCGATCACGGTTGAACACGCCAACTTGGGTATAACAATCCGATACGCTAATCGTTACCCCCAGTAAGTAATGCGCGGGATATAATGAAGTACAAAATTTACGCTGCATGACTTCCCGTAACGTCATCCACGAGGCGCAGAACGAAGATCGCGAAGAAAATAAATGGTGATGAAACAGCTCAAACTTTTTCGGATTATTTGTAACTGATCCTATTTTTTTTAAATTTTCAACAAAAATGAGAATTTCAAAAAAATTGGAACGTTTTTTAAAAAATCTCCAAAAAATGTTGTTAAGACTTCGTGTAAAGGACCCCAAAAATTCAAAATATATTTTTCAAATTCAAGTTCGTCCAAAACAATCGGGAAATATTAGTTTTGAAGAAAATCGTGTCAATTGTTTAGTCCCTAGCGTTGACCGTAAACAAACAGAACAGATGATTTACTGTAAACCAATTTTTCGCTATCAAAGACCCACAAAACGTGTATTCTAACTACAAAGTTGTGAGAGGAAGGAATTTATTACATTAAAAAAAAGATATGTCCAGTTTTTCGATATCAGAACCCCTCAATAAGAGTTTTCTGAGGAAAAATCGTCTCTTACAACCACAGCGTTACATTATATTACAGCTTCTCTTTTCAACCTAAGTATGTAGAAGGTGGGAAAGTAAATGCATAATGAAAAAGAAAATGATTGATATTAGGAAAAAGAGGACGAAAAGGAGGCAATTATGAATGTGAAGATAATAATGAAGCAGGAAAGGGGAATGATGGAAAATACAATGTTGAAGTCGTAGGCTAAGAAAATGAAAAAGATGAGAAACATGAAGATGAAAAAGAAGATGAAGAAAAAGAAGGGCAACATGAAACCGATGAAAACATTTCGAGATGATGAAAAAACATCAATAAGATGACGTAATGAAGAAAAGACCCTATCTTGTCTACAGCAATAACTTTAATCGCCACTATAAAGTGGACAGAAGGAAAAGAAGCAGAAGACGGTAGTAGAAGAGTTAGAAATGGCAATTTTCTCCAGGGCGAGACCAGGTAAGTTGTCTCAGAGCATCAACTGATGTCACTTCAGTCTCTCTGACCGGGAGATCCTAGGGTTTGAATCCCAATGGTGGCAAGATTTTCGTCGCTAGAGAGATGGGTCGAATTCAGAGAAGAGTTCTAGCTGCCGGCTCCTCTGGTCGACAGTTTTTTGTGTTTTTTTTTTTTCAATCAATACCAAACGAATACCAGAGCAGTTCATTAATAAACGGGCCACGCGATCTTTCTTTCCTCTTCCTTGTCTTTCTCTTATCCTTTACGTACACACACACTTACACGCACTACACTACCACACATACCGGGAGACAGGTCGGAATTCTGGGCAATGCTCCACTGGGCGAGATGCCTGATTGCAAGACCACATGTAGTAGGTCGGCAGCTGATTTCAGTTTGCAGCGCAGGAGCAAAATCTTCACCTCCCGCGTTTCAACATCCACTACACTAACGGTACAAACGATTGTGGAAGTTGACGTACCCAGAAACATTACTCAATGAATCAGAACATTTATTAGTGATTCAGAGCGCGACAACTACTAAGGTCATTAGTTCCGTAAGTGTAGTGCATGTTTTAGATCGGTAGCCGTGACCTTCCCCCTCTAAATGGCTCGATCCCGACTTACCGCAGGCTAGCGGGGTTTTCCCCAACCAGGTATCTCCCACCAGCGGGACGCCACCTCAGCTGGGATAAGCTCTAAGCTTCCGATTGATCTACCGGCATGTGTGGTAGTGTAGTGCATGTTAGTGTAAGTGTTTGTAATTAAGGGATGAGGATACGACAAGGAAGATGAAGGAAAGATCGCGCACGTTCCGTGGCCCGTTTGTTAGGGTACTGCTCCCGCATTCGCCCGATGTTGAAGGGCGAAATCACGGAAAACTCCCGATCAGAGCAGCCGGACGCTACAATTGTCCTCCAGACAGCGGCTGAATTTGACCAAGGTAGTGCCGAAAATCCTTCCACCGTCGGGTCGCGAACCCTAGAACCTCCGGCTCAGTGGCACGGCAGGCACATCAATTGCTGCCCTGAGTCACTCAACCCGGTTACTTTTCTGTTGTCTCGGACTATACGTCCCCGCTCTAGCGCTCCGCGACGCATCGCATTCCACGGCTGAGGCAGCGAAAATCGTATTCCCTGGCCGCCTGCGGATGTTATCGCACCAGGCTCCTTCGTTAGTCATCATCAAACACTCCTGCTCCGCTCCAATTACATCAACTTCCTTGCAATCGCCGCGGCCACCAGTTGGGTCGTGCCTTTCTTGAAGTTGGACTAGGAACACGCTCGTTACCAGGTCATCGTTGTTGTGCAACCGTATGTAAGAATCTTTTTATATTTAAAGTAATAGCGGAATAGAATGGAGCCGATCAGATGGCCGAGATCGATAAGGCATTTGTGCCTTAGCGGACTCGAATCAGAAGATCGCAGGTTCGATCATAGGTGTGTTTGTGTATGTCTGTAGGTGTGTGTGTGTGTTGTTCTTTCACCCCTTAATATCTTCATTTCTTCTTCCATACCCCCATGGCTAACAACGTTGGGGGATAGAAATCGAATTCAGCTATATGCTGATTCCCTGATAAAATTGCATGCATTTGCCTCCGAGGTACTGTTTCTGAGCCCCGGTAAATGTAGGATGTATGCACGCGTGGTCAAAGTCGGCCTATTCGCGAGCAAAAAAGAAACTAGCGTACCCTTGCATATTAAACTTCATCCTAATCCCCACCCTACCAGTTGCGTATTATAACCATAAACTTGCTCGTGCGATGTAATAGTGATACAACTAAAAAAATACGAATTTTGAGTTAATGCACTCTCCAGAATTGCATCTTCCAGCAGCAACAATAGTTTATCTTACAGAACAGTGTTTTACCAACAAATAGCAGAAACATGAATGCAAGAATTATGCATTTCAATTCAAGGTGAAAACCTCAAACTTATTTATCTCAAGACATTTTTTTTGAGTTGTGCTACTAATGCAGTCCAAGAACCATTTATAATTTTCTTGAAGACCCTCTTATCCTACGCGACATTTTGTATATTTCCCCTTGTAATTGTGCTAACAGAAATTATTTTAAGATAAAAATGGTACAAAAGGTACAAAACACCCTTATCAATACAAACTAATCTTATATACGTTTATTACCCTGAAATTTCAATCGCGTAAAATATTAAATAAGTAATTTAATGTCACACACAGCACGTCTCTGAATAGATAGGGTGGAGAAGCACCGATCCAGCAAAAATGTTTTTTATCTGTTGTTCTCGAATTTCCTGGTTTTTAGGCCCCAGAACGCTTCACTTCGGAGTTGTGTGACTATATAAATTTCAACAAAGCTGCTCAAGTGTTGCTGGTTGCATTTGACATGAATATTCATATGCGTTTTTTTTCTTCAACAAAGCCTTCATATTTTTATATATATATAAAGATAAAGCATATAAGTTAAAGTACAATTCGTCCGTTCTCCGCGAAATTATCTTACTTTAAGGGCTTCGTTTTTTTAAAAATTAGTTGCGTATGTGAGGTGCATAACTAATATATTCTATTGAAATAAGATAGGCGAGGATCCTTGCCTCTCGAGTGTGTCATGCCCCCTTTCCATCATGCGATACCAGGTTCTTTTCCCGGTCGGGGCTAAACTAGAGCTGGAGCTCTCCATTACAATCGTCTCTTTTTTTATATCTGTGTGACGAAAGAAAGGTTAGGCAGGCGAAGTGTGCATGATAGGAATACGTCGTTCTCGCCACATGGGTCCTTTACCCCGAAGCGCGCGTAATAAATACGAGTAAAAGCAGGGCCCAAGCGTGGGAACACCTCTAGCTGGCAAAAATAGAATTAATCTATGTCAAATCTATGTCAATCTATGTCTAGAAATGTCAAATAAATACAATAATTAAATCATTATATTAAACCGATATCGTTATACATAAATAAATGATAGAGGATTCAATTTGTGATATTTTATTAAGAACTAATGACCATACAAGTAACATCACAACTTCAAATCATAAGAAGTTTTAAATTATATTAATATTGAAAAAAGATAAACGGTCTGATCCCCGCGTTTCATAAATTGTAACTTACTAACAAACTGTTAACGCGACTAAAATTTGTTTATTAACCACATTGCTAACTGCCAGAGAGTACGTGTTGTCATGAATTAGTTTGCACATGATGTTCATACCACAAATACAGGACTAGTGCCAAGACAGTGACCAACATAAATAATGACTCGATCTATGTGTAAAGATCGTACGGATCTATTCTATCATCTAGTTTTCAAATCAGTAATGTGATTACAAAAGTTACCATGACATCAATAGTGCAAAATATTCTTAAAAAGTAACAAACATGAGGCATGACTCTCCAATCAACAGATTCAGTAATGAAAGCAAATAGCTTTTCGCATATCTCAGAGCAGGAATTTCACCTACATGCCCTTAGTCTCAATTTATTAATGACGAACTGAAGTAGTAAGGCGTTTCCCGGATATCTATATACCACAATTAGCTATTGGACAGGAAAAGGAATAAATTATTTATCTTTAGTGTAAAAAAATATGTATGTGTAATGGATGTGTAAGTGTTCTAGATATCGAACGGAGACAAGAAGCCTGAGAATGAGAGGTAACATTTTTGTCGTCACTCTATCTTTAGAACCAGTTAATATCACACTTTATTGTTACCAAATTTTAATTATTTAGATCTACTTATATATAGATTCACTAGATGTTCATTGATTCGGTTTGTGATACCTAGATTTTCATCTTTTCATATTTTACTCCCATGATTCCCTCTCATAAGATAACATATAGCGTCATTCAATTGTCATATTTCCTTCGTAACCACTAATCCTCTTGAATCAGATAAGTTACGTAGGATATCGAGCTCTATATGAAAGGCAATAACAAGAAGTAACGTATCAGTAAAAAAATAAGTAATTTTATTTACATCCTCGCCGTGTCACGCCCTGCGCATTCCTCTTCTACATACTTCCCCCACTCCGCTCTGCCTGAACGCCATCCCCGCCCCCACCCCCACCCTCTC
>BOPP01000151.1:660168-675539 GCA_017312745.1 Gryllus bimaculatus | reverse complement strand
CCCCGCCCTTCCACCCCGCCTCTCCCTTCCCCGCCCCGCACCGCTGAACCGTAAAACCTAGGTGCATTGCGGATTGCATTAAACAAAATTTTGTAAAAAACCAACGAACATTGATGGAATTTGACCGGGAAGTCCTAGGTTCGAGTCCCGACGGTGGCAGGATATTCGGCACTAGCTTGATCGCTGTGACGAATTCAGCCGCTGCCTGGGAGAGAACACTAGCGGCCGGCTGCTCTGATCGGTAATTTTCCTGATCCGAAACACTACGGGCCACGGACCACGTGCAATATTTCCTTCCCCTTCCTTGTCGCATCATTGCCTCTCTATTATACACACTTGCACTTACACGCACTACACTACCACACATGAACGCAGTACAAACGGGAGCTTTTTGCTTGTTCCGGCTGGGGTACCCCGCAGGTGGGAGATACCTGGTAGGGAAAAGTTGCAAGTCGACTTGTACGTCGGCGCCGGATCTTGTCATCGAGCTCGGGAAGATCATTCCCTCTCGTCATAAACCATGCACTTCACTGACGGGTCTAATTGCCATAGAAGTTGACGTGCCTAGAAACACTAAGAAATCCATCAATCGCCTTTTACAACCCACCCCATTGGGTACAGGTAAATAGTAGACTGTACAGGGTGCGCCAGAGAAACTTAATTATTTGAAAAAATTCTCGCGCGGTGAGTTGGGCGGTTAGAGGGGCGAGAGGGGGCGTATCTGGAGGGGGAAGTTCCCAAGTTTTTTTCTCCTTCCAGTCAGTTGCCATCATGCTGTGGAATAGAGAGCAGAGGGCCTTCGCAGTCGAGAGCTTATTTTCTAACGGCACATTATATACTCACCGCGCGGGAATTTTTTCAAATAAGTAAGTTTCTCTGGCGCACCCTGTACTACGTGGCCTTATTCATGTAATCTATTGTAGACCCTCTACAATGCCTGTATCGTATCCGCCCCTCTGTAAGCAGGTGGATAGCAACAGCCTATACCCCCACCCAGAAAAGTCCTTCGTGCGCCTCTGTTTTTAATAATAAAAGTTGTGTGTTGAACGATGTGCTTGCAGATGGACCGGGCGCAGCAAGACGATCATCTGCCGCTAGGGGCGCCACCGGCGGCGCCTGTGCACGACGCATGCGAGTGGTCGTGGGGCGACCACGCCCCCGTCGCCGTGCACCAGGTATAGATGGATTTTCTTACGAATGGGATAAAGTGACAGTTCGCGAAACAAGTGAAAATCACGTGTACTTCAGAGAAGTAAACACGTGCACCGACACGAGTACGCATCTCACATTCAGGACTCGGTTTTAAAACAAACATACTACTTATCACATAAAAACTAAATTCAATATAATTTTTATTTTAAAAAAAGAATTTTTACATTAGAGCACAAAGCTCTGCACTTCCTAATTTCAATTATTTCTCGTGGCGCACTATATTTTCCTCGGCCGAGGACATCACAGCCAGGGAGCGTCGTGGCCTTTTACAAGTTAGCCAACTGCAAACGAACGAATGGATGAAGGAGAGTCTAATAAGTTCAAGGATACAACGACCACAGAATCGTCAGTTGTGTTGCCAGCACTAGCTGTCAAATCATCGCATTCTAAAGAAAATCGGACAATAGGCGCACCTCGCTCGTCACCAGAAGCGGGATTTGCACGCAACTGGCCTCCCCCTTTCAACCGTCGTTGCTTGGGGATTTATTAGTCACAACCATCTATTACACAGTCCGGCCCGTCCTGTCTGCTCCCCTCCTCTGCTTGGCCCAGCTGCACGCCCCTTCTGCCCGTCCCAGCTGTTCCGCTACAAACCTGTCCCGTCCGTCCTGCCAACCTAGACTGTCCTACCCGTCCAGTCTGCCCTGCCGGACACGCCTAACCTTTCCAACCCGCCTACTCTTTGCGGCCCGTCTACCTCGCTCACCCTTTCACACACAAGAAAACACGCGTGCATGACTTGCACTACACTGACACACATATCAGGACACCAGTCGGAAGCGTAGTGCTTGATCCGGTTGAAGCGGTGCCCCGCTGGGGGGAGATACCCGGAGTGAGAAACTCCGTTAACCGAAGTGTCAGTTGAAACCAGATCTCTCATGATTCATCGACGAGGAACACCGCCATCTTTTGGTTATATCATGACCTTCACTCACGGTACCAATGACCAAATTAGTTCACGCGGTAGAAATAAGGATTTGTCACTCAAAACGTGTTAAACGAAGCCTGCAAAGGTGTCCAAGCTGCTTAACCATACTCCGACAAGTTAATCAGTTCGAGACATGAGGTTAATCAGTTCGAGACATGAGGTTAACCAGTTCGAGACATGAGGTTAATCTGTTCGAGACATGAGGTTAATCAGTTCGAGACAGTAGGTTAATCAGTTCGAGCCATGAGGTTAATCAGTTCGAGACATGAGGTTAATCAGTTCGAGACATGACGTTAATCAGTTCGAGACATGAGGTTAATCAGTTCGAGACATGAGGTTAATCAGTTCGAGACATGAGGTTAATCAGTTCGAGGCATGAGATTAATAAGTTCGAGACATGAGGTTAATCAGTTCGAGACATGAGGTCAATCAGTTCGAGACCTGACGTTAATCAGTTCGAGCCATGAGGTTAATCAGTTCGAGACATCGCTGGTCCCTCATCTGGGAATCCCGGTTACTAACCGCAGCGTACTAAGCGCTGACCGATAGAGATAAAAGGCAATGACGTATGACGTATTACGTATGACGTATGGCTAAATTCAAGGGGAATTACGTGGTTTATGACTGACTACTTTAAGCGAAAAATACGTCATGTTCAATGCCTAATGAAGCTAGAGAATTGCTACAAAAAAAGAGTCGACAAACTGCAAGTACTCTCAAATGTTTTTTTACAATGGTGCATGCTTCCCGACGCAGTTACCAGCATTCAGTACGAAAACACAGTTCCACGCCTTGCTCAGCTGTCACACATACAATATAATTGTATTCTTGGTAAGAATGCATACTTTTCCTATCAAACAGGTGCCTCTTTCCGTACCCACATTGTCCCGATGTGGAAGCAATGAAAATTCTCTGTTGCAGAACTGTCTAGGTGGCTACGGGCAGCTGCCAGCAGAGCACATGCAGTCGCAGATGCAGTCGCAGATGCAGTCACAGATGCATCCGCAGATGACTCACAGTCCAACCACATTCCCGCCAGAGGTCGCGTAGTATTACCGTTTTAAATCAGATTATTGAATTAATAATTTATTTTCTTTGGATAGTTTTGGCGAAAATCTGATATAATTCTACGGAAAGATCTATAACTAATCTTATTTAATGTACTAAATAATACGTTGAAATGTTAACCAAATAAGTGTCAGAAATATATTTTTCCATCTTTATCAATATTATTTAGTCGCATAGAAACAGTTATTCAGCACAAATTATTTCAACTGGCATTAGAAATTAGATATCGATATCTTTTAATTATTCTATTTCATCTGGTAATGTGAAGTAAAGTAACGTATAAGTAGGTTTCTACTTTCTGGATTACGTAGTATACGGAAAATGCTGCAAAAGATAGATATAGAGATTTTGAGAGAGATTTTGAGAGAGAGAGAGAGGGGGGGAGGGGGAGAGGGGGAGGGAGAGGGAGAGGGAGAGAGAGACACGTTTTGAGAAGTTCCTGGCACCGAAAAAGAGTACAATACTTGATCCTTTATGTAGAAAATTCGAGTCAAGGATCCTTGAAACTGAAAATGTGGGTCTCGGCGAGAATTATTTATGTTTGTCCGTCTCGGTCTACCGGTGTACAACACTAGCGCCTAAAACCTGTATTCGATTTTCATCAAAATTCGTACTCTCTGATCAACCTAGCTGATTTCGTGACCCCTCGAATTTGGAACGGATAATTTAATTTTGGGGATTTTTTACGTGGATACTTAACATTTTCTAATGCATTTGCTGCTCTTGTCTTCACCTTGAAGTTCTATAAATTGGATTGAAATCCTAGTTGTTGTTTACATGAAGCTAAAACAATGTCAGCTCCATCAAAATTGTATTTGCAACTTCTTCTTCGGTTCTTTAATTTGATGGTGTCGTTTTCTTTCAATCGTATTTGGAGAAAGCTTTTGGAATGAGTGATTTTTTAGCATAATAGAACGATTGTAAGTTTTGCAGCATTTAAGTTGTAGATTTTTTCGAGCATTATTTCTCTAACCAGGAATTATTTAAACGTCACAGAAGATTAATCATTTTTAAAAG
The DNA here is from genome assembly GCA_017312745.1 of Gryllus bimaculatus. Taxonomy (NCBI): domain Eukaryota; kingdom Metazoa; phylum Arthropoda; class Insecta; order Orthoptera; family Gryllidae; genus Gryllus; species Gryllus bimaculatus. Next base: position 671,314 of record BOPP01000151.1, on the reverse strand, counting down.
CAGATTCGTAAATTTTAATTTTTGCTGAGACAGTAAATATATTCAATTTTGCCGTGGAAATATTTTTGTGAACATGGGCAGTGTGTTCTAGAAGCAATTTAAGTAAAAACGATATGGGAGTTATGTTTGAAATATAACTAGAATGAGATTCAATGTAACTGTTTTAATTTATTTGACTGTTGCAAATAATGCTATGAAGTGTGTCCTAAGCTGTAGAACGAATAACGTATTGAGAACAATTAAAACATACCGAGAAAATATTGAAACTGACCATCACGCTTCGTAAATTACGTATTTGTTCTACAGCGCTGTCCTGGGCCGATGGCCGGTGGCTACTCAGATATGCATTCCCAGATGCACTCGCAGATGCAGCCGCATTTGGTGCCACAGATGCTGCCACAGATGCACAGCTCTCTGCAGGATATCGACTACAACAACTCGCACCACACTTTCGAGCAGGTGAGACCATAAACGTAGCCAAGATTTTCAAGTGTAATAAGAATTGTTAATATTATTAATATAGTATAAGTGTCTCAATAATTAACACAATCATAATTAATATTATTTTTATGTTAATTATTAAATTATTTTGTTAGTATTATATTATTAAATAATAATATTATAGTATTAAATATTAACAATATATAATAGATAGATATATAATTAGTAATAAATTTTAATTTCAATTTTTCAAATTAATAAATAATTAAATGTATTAAATTAAATTAAACGTTTCTAACAATTAAACTTATCATTAATATGATTTCGATAAAAATTGTTTTTTTAAATGAAAGAATTACTATGTTATAAAAAATCAAAAACATACTATTTTATTTTTTAGAATATTATATTTTGACAAACAAAACGCTTTTTCAGAATGTATTTGAAGAAGTAGATTTTTAATCTTTCATACGATTTCTTGAATTTATGAAATTACTATCTTAAGGATTTCATTTGCATGTTTTTCTTCTTTTCTGGAACAAGTATTCTATGTTTACTCAATAACCATAATCCATTGAGACATTACCCGATCACAGTTAACCTTAATCAGATTTTTACTTACCCAAAGTGGTGAATTGTCTCTAACACTACACAGGGGTGCATGGCTCCGCAAGAGGAACAGCATTGGAAGAGGGCCAAGGAGTTGGAGAGGCAGGATTAAAACACAGCCTCTTTACTTCGCCCAGAACGTTCACTTTGGCGTACTTTTTTTCCTATTAAATAATTACATGTAAATACATAAATTAGTGAAAGAATTATTATAAATGTGCTTAAAAATGCTCTATTATTTGTGAATTAACTAACGCTAATGAGGTATTATTAAAATTTAATGTTTCTGCTATATATAAATTTCAAAAATGTTACCTATTTTTTCTAGTTGAATTTGGCGCCAAAATATGTTGACAAAAATACCTTCAAATTCAACAATTCTACTCCATCTCTGCGATACATGCAATAGAAGCTAAGAAAAAAATTAAACGTGAAAAATACTTTTCTCATTTTATCTCTGCGACATATTTTCCTAGGCCCCTTGATTTATTGGAAATCTATAGAATTTTTTTTTCTCTTTCATGTGAGTATCGCGATTATCGATTTGGTTTGGGGGTCACTTTTCACCTCCTTATTTAGCTGTACCCTTTGCGTGATCATGCGAAAAAGCAGATCTGATTGTCAGAGACTCGCCACGTTTCACAAAGCAGCATTGAATTGAACATTTGAAATGATAAACAACGATTTGTCGGCCCTTGTTGCCGAAAAAATTGTATTTTCGGCAAAAGTTTGTCTGTCCAACTCAAATTCTGCTACGTAGGCCCCAGCCTACGGCGGCCCCTTGCAAATGGCGGACGGTGCTCCAATGGGCATGGCGGGCAACGCCGACGTGCTGGGTGAGCAGCAAATGGGCATGGGCCTCGGCAGTGGAGGCTGGTCGGGCTTGCTTGATGAGCTGGCGGCTGAGCATGATACCGAGGTATGTGTTCCGTTTTTCTTCTTTACCACTTAACGCACCATATGATTTTGTGTTGTTGTTGTGTTTTGACATTTCTGACAACATAATTACATTATCCTGTACATAATATAATGAAGTACGTTCTGAAAGGGTTTTTTATTTAGTTTTACAGAGGGTTATGGGGTAATAAAAGAAAAAATAAAATTTTCAGTTTCATAATTTTGGCGTTAGTCTGCACGGAAAAGCGGGTTGAGTTTATAATTACTTGCGTAAAAATTAAAATGAATAGAAGATGTTAGTTTCAATTTTATTAAGTATTGCTCAAGCTTTTTAGCCCTATACGTAAAATATTGATGTGGTTATTATAATATACCACTAGCCGATCCTGGGTAATTATTTACCAAGATCGTTTGTCAAATAGCCCGTCTCGTCATCCTGCGCCAACCCGCCCTTCCCTACTCGTCCCCAACTGTTAAGACAATTTTAAGAATATTTTTGCCGAATAAACTATTTGGATATTCCAAATTTCTAAGCCGGTATAAGCACTCCAAACTTGTGAGAGCGTAGGCTTCCGCGGCCGGAGTCAGTATTTACTTGGCTGTCCGGGTGACGCAGCGTCCATGGCGAAGGTGCCGACGTTTCGGCGCCATTCTGCGACCTTCTTCAGAGCTTAATGTGTAATGCGTAATCAGTACATCTCCGCGCATTACGCCCTGAAGATGGTCGCAGAATGGCGACCGAAACGTCGGCACCTTCGCTATGGACGTGGCGTCACCCGGACAGCCAAGTAAATACTCCAAAGTTGGTTTGAAAAAATGCTTTCTAGGCAAAATTTTGCATTGCAGAATCATATAAACACTGCAGAAACATAAATTATTTATTATTTACAAAAGAAATTAATATATTTGTTCAGAAATAAAAATTTGACGACAGGGTTCAGAAATAAAAAAGCACCCAATTTTCACAATTCAGCCGCTTTTTTACGGTTATTTTTTCTTTCTGAATAAATATATTCATTTCTTTTGTAAATAATAAATAATTTATATGTTTCTGCAGTGTATCTATGCATCTGCAATTCAAATTTTTGCCTAGAAAGCATTTTTTCAAACGAACTTTTGAGTGCTTATAGCAGCAAAATCATTCGAAATATCCAAGTAGTTTATTAGACAAAATATGCTTCAATTAGTCTTAAGAGCTTATTTCCGATGTTTTGACGGTTCTCCCCAGGACACGTGTATATTTCGTGTAGTAGCCACGTGTAGATGCGCCATCCATCAGGGCGGTTATACAGAGGTATTCGTCTAAGGGAAAAGCTTTTCCCTCCCGTTGTTCCTCTTGCGATAACACTGGCTTGTATTGAACAGACATTATAAGGTTACGACTTTTTATTGTCAACAGGTGATGTTTAGTTTTCTGAAGAGTAAGCATTCATTTACTTTTAAATATGTATATGGCTCTCACTTTATAGTTTAAACCTGCAACTTTGTCTTGCTCATCTATCACAAGACTAAGTTCTCTTTAGCCTGAAACTTCTTTTTTTTGTTTATTTAAGATCGCATTAACTGCTAGGCCATTGATTAACGTTAGGGGTATCAGTAGACTGAATAAAGTGTCATGGTTATGGTGAGAGGTGAAAGGACGAACACAAATACAACCATGCCTGAGGCGGGACTCGAACCCGCGATCCTTCGTCCCGAAATCGACACGACACTACTGCCTTAGCGATCTCGGCCACCCAGATTGGCAGCTTGAAACTTGAAACAATTAAATTTCAAAAAATACAAGGATTTTTTTTATAGAAGGTACTTTTTCTAGGAATGTTAGGTAAAGTAGACTCTGTTAATTCAAAGAATAAAACGTTACATCACTTTCATATCTGACGTCATATTAGAAGAAATGAAACTGAAATAGAGAGAGCAGAAGTGATGTCATATCAGTGATCACAGTTTATTCTTACTCTATTCTCGAAATCCCCCCCCCCAATCTTCCCAATTCCACGAGCATGAAGGTAAAGCACAGGTGCGAATTCTGTCTTTAACCAGCAAAAATTCTGTGTTCTTTATACGTAAATATTCCTGACATGTGAATTACAAATAGGAATATTTACAACACGTTCCTAAGGGAAATATCAACATAGGCATAAATATTGAGCGTGAGTGGAAAGGTGGATTTCAGGCAGTTGGTCAAATTGTGCTGCGGGTAGCATAACCGAGTGACAAGGGGTTCATTTTCCACAATGAAGTCTTTAAGAAGACTCAACTCCGAAGGTTGGAGTATGGAAAGTGTCGGCAGCTAATCCGACATACTCAGCTTCAGCGACATCAGGCCAGTGGGGGAGCTAATTAATCCGCTTTCGGCTAATGGTCACAAAGTTCGTGTCTCAAGTCAACGTCGTATTACTTACGCACACGAACGTGTAGATGGCGTTGGTCAAGTTCACGTAAGCGAATCGTTAAAAATGTCGAAATAAGTTTCTTCATTCACCGTACAATGTCGCTGAAGCCAAGTATGTCCGATTGGCTGCTGGCGGTTTTTGCACGTAAACTCAACATGCATCCAACACCGAAGTTAGGTCTCCTTTCAGACTTTATTTTTGCCGCAAAGGTGAAACATATCTTAACCTCAAATCTTAACCTCCTTGGACTGAACTGACTATTAGGAATGCGACATGTATTTCTATGTTTCTAAAGCAAAATCGATATTTTCAACATCGATGAAGCCAATATATTTTATCATGGATGTTTTGTGATCTATTTTTTACGTTTTCTATGTTTTGTTCGTGTATAAAAGTTCCCATAATCATAATTTCTTAAAAATTAAAATATGAAATAATAACTAATGGCGCCTCTGTAAGGTTGTGTTCAAACCAAACGAACGTCATCAGACAGTCTCTCTCAAACATATCTCTCGTCTGAGGTGACCCTGATATCCTTCCTTATTTCCTTCGTCTTTCCTCGTATTTCGTGTACGAAGAGGCGTCTTTTAACTTTTTTATTTAAATTTTACTTACAAATTAATACACAGGACCGATCTCAATTAAATTTTGTTACGCACGAATTTAATGTTAGAGGCTAAACGAGCTCTAAAACATCGATGTTTTGGGGCTATCGATATTATAATTTTAAACATCGATGTTTGGAAACATCCATCTTTGTTATCGATGTCGCATCCCTTCTGACTATTTTGTTCTATAAGACTATCTTATAGATGTAAGAAGACGGTGAAATGTACCACTGGGATACTTTCACCAACAAGTTGTCATTGTCATATTCCATATTTACTAATTATTTTAATGTAAAATAGATTACAAATTTAATTTGTTTAAAAGTTAAAGAAACGCCCGAATAACTAGTGGTTGACTGTTGGTGTGTGCACAGGGCGCCCCTGGCGTCGGCGGCTTGGACTCGGAGCAGGAGCGGCGGCGTCGTGAACGACGTCGGGCCATGAACCGTGTGGCGGCATCTCGCTGCCGGCGACGAAAGCTCGACCGCATCTCGCAACTGGAAAGCCGCGTGCGATCGCTGGCCATAGACCATCAAGGGCTGCGCGCTACACGAGCTGCACTTCGAGCTCAGGTGCGCTAGCACTTTTTCTGTTGTTTTTTTATCTTGTTTTAGTTTTTACTTTCTCCCTGTTGCTTACGCGCTAGAAAGTTATGTACTGCTGCTAGAATTTTTTTTCGGCAGAAAATACTCTTATTAAAGGGCCCTGGTAACAAAAACGTGGATAAATTCAGTTGCTAAATTTTGAAAAAAATCATCTAACACGTGGTGTAGCATGAATGCATGTTTTGTGTGACCTTAATATCGAAAAATCAAATGATAGCAAAAAGGTCTGTCTGTCCGTCTGCTCGACGCTAGCGGCTAAACCGTTCAGCTGATTTTCTCCAAAATTGTTATTCCCCAATAGATCTAGCTGATGTCGTGGCTGATTGGTTTTCAAATCGATATTTTCATTTTTGGAGGTACTTTACATGAAGCCTCTGGCCCATTTTCAAACATTTCAAAAAAATTGGCTCCATTGTTTTTTATTAAATTTTGTTGTTGGATAGTGTGAAGAACGTTTAAGAGAATGGCGCATGTCTCATTTTCGTTGAAAACTCTTGATTTATCGAACATTGCAAATATTCAAATTTGTTCGGCTTCAACTACAATTATAGATATGGAGAATTTTACTTTAATGAAATGTTTTTAAAGAGATTTTGAAATAAACCCATGTACAATTTTTTAAACATTTGAGTACTTTTCGCATAATTTTGCCTAAAAGTACGAGCAAAAACGTATGTTGTGTTTTAGCAAAACTCCCCCGCTGGTGGGAGAAACCTGGGTGGGGAAAACCCCGCTAGCCGACGGTAGGTCGGTGCCGGATCTCGCGACCCAATCGAGAAAGATTACTCTGCCCCTTTCCGCGATAAAAGCAAGCACTACACTAATCGGACTAACGACGTTAGTAGTTGACGCACACGGAAACACTAATCAATGAATTGTCAGTCTCGCTCTCACTTTAACATTCGTCGAGAACCCAGATATCTCCCACGAACTCTACCTACCTATGTGAGTCACACAGGGTTCGAGAAATTAGATGAGGCGATTCTGCAAAGTCACCCGATTTGGAACTCTCGTGGCTCATTGGCGAAGTCGCTTTACTTTCAGAACTGAGGTACCAGGTTCGATTCCCGTAGAATCCCCGTAGAACCTCATGTGAAGTTTGTTACGAAACGAGTTTGCATGCTTCACAGAGGCTAGTCCAACCCCTGTGAAGTGTTCTTAACACTTACCCAAATCTAATTCCTTTCCAATTCTGGACGTTGTGTACGGGCGCATAGTAGGAAGCGCGTACGCGAAGATGCTACCTGGCGGTCCTCTTGACAACTGACTGCGACGAGACGTGACAGATATGACATTGAAATATGAGGAATACTCCGAAAGCGCAAAGCGCTCAAAGCCGTCTGGGGCTTGGAGACGCATAGCGTCAATTGAAGACGTAACATTTTTTTTTAACTCCAAGATATTTTCTGTAGTCTAATGAACCCTTGGTTTTTGAAATTCCAGAGCCACAGAAAGTTAAGCCCCTTCACAATTTCGGGCACACTTTACCTCATCCAGTTCACTAAGTATTTTCGAGAGTTTCCGTCAGAATATGCAACGCCATTAGGGGCCGTCCATAAATTACGTAAAACAAATTTGGTGTGTTCTGAATATTACCCTCGCCCCTGTAAAATATGCCCTCCGCCCCTTGATCTGACAATGTTCAGCGTCACCTACTTTATAAACGAACCCTTAGCAAGCTTGCCAATATTCATGATCTCTTTTAAAGCAATTTTTGTGGTCAAAGCTAAACAATAAACACAAAACACTTAATTTAGTTTCGTCGCCTCTAGTGAACAGGTCATCTCCTTGAGTGAGGCTTCGTGAACCTGCCGAGCACTAGTGTTTGAAGGGTTGCCTACCGTCCCGGCGACAAAAATGTCATGTGTTTGAAAAAAATTGAGATTTCCCACAAGTTCACTGGCAAGTCATCATAACTTTCGCAACCTCTAACCTTTTGAACCCCGATTTAAATCATAGTTCTGTATTTCTTAAAGGGGATAATCCCATGGCGTTATCATGATAATTTTAAGATATTTTGGTTATTGGTTTCAAATATAACATAGTAATTACTAATGAAGTGGCACAATACTTTAACCACGATAACTGTAGCACCTAAGGCGTATGTACATTTTTTTAAAGCTATTGTTTAACAGATTTATCTTACCTTGTAGAGAAAATTTGAAATAACGTTTTGACTTTTCGAATTACTTCATACTAAGTTGAAACTATATGTACAATTTTGTACATGTTCTCACATGTGGATCCAAATTTTGTTCGTAAAAATTCTTGCACAAATATTTCAAAATGCTCTTTTAAATATAGTTAAAGTCCAGTTTTCATTAAAATATTGAAATTTTTGAAATTTTCAAAAATTTATCTTAACTTCATCCTCTCCTATACTTTCAATTTTAAAGCCATAGAAATATTTTTCATAATTTAAACAATTTTCCACTATTGAACACTGTTATTTCATGCAAATTTTTGAATTATTCAAAAATTACAACACTGTACCCTTTATAATCGTTCATCTCATGGGCAAAAATAGACATTGCAAGAAGAAATAGGTGTATTTCTTTTTCCATCAAAACCACTATTTTTTTTTTAATTACACTTCAAAAATGATAGACAGTCTTAAAAATTTAAAAATGCACATGAAAAATAAAAGAATTGAACATAAATTTACTATTTCAATTTGATAATGACATTCAATAAAAAATTTGCCATGTTAAGTTATTGCTAAATCAAAATACGGAATTGATTCATTACATTTTCAGTACATTTTATTATTTTCAAATCAGGTACTCTTTTTTAATTACTTTTAACTTTCTATTAAATATCTGGAGGTTTTGGAAAACAGCTGAACTCTAAGGAAATTGCCACAAATTTATTTTGTCCACCACCAATTCCATATCAAGGTCAGCAGCAATCAGGAGGAGAATTCTTACAGCCGGTTGTTCTGACCAGTAATTTTTTTGTGGTTTCACTCAGGGGAATGCCAGAGCATCACTCTCACAAACAGACTACAGAGCACACATAATATTTTCTTCCCCTCCTTATCCTTTCCTTTCTCCTCACTCATACATACTACTTGTCTACACTACCATACATGTTGGGAGCTTGTCCTAACTGTGGCAGTGACCTGTAGGTGGAGGTACCTGGTGGGGAAACCCTCAAGCTGACCTGTAGGTCAGAGCTGGATCTCAGGTTCCAACAGAAAGGAAAACCACCTCTCAGGATATAAAATACACTACATTTACGGGACTAAGAACCTGGCACCTGGAAGCACAAAATAATCAGTCAATTTACTTGAAGTGAACAGGATTGCAACTCTGGTAGCGAAAGAAAGATAAAAGATTAGTCAGACAATTATGCAACAGGTCTTTTGTATTGAATTGTATGGTTAGATTAGAGGGACATTAATTCTAAGGACAGAAGGCCAAATTTGTTAAATCTAATGGTAGAAGATCCACTAAAATACATCCAATAAAAATTTGGTCCAATTACCAAAACTGTGGTTCAACAGACATGAATGTGTAATCCATTTTGGTGTAATAGAAGTACATAACACAATATCATCCCAGTTATCATTGTCAGAATATTATTAAGCCCAAAATGATACCACAATGTGAAGTTAAAGCTTTAATTCATTAAATACATAAAATATATAATAAGAAATGGTGTTGAAAATGTCAGTCTTAATTTTCATATTTTGGCGGAGCCTGGGATTTTTATCTCTAGCCCCAAAATCACAGGTGTAGGTTGATATCTCCACGATCATTACAATTTTGGTAATTTGCAATCATTCGCTGTATTTATCTTTGATTAATTCAGTAGAACTCAGTAAATAGATTTTGTACTAGTATATACTCTGCCTGTAACTGAGTGAATAGAACTATGCTTTTCCAGTGATACATTATTAGGTGTCCCAAATATTTCTACATGGAGCCATGATGAGAGACAATCATTTTCTGAATATGATTTCATCAATACACACTAAACTGAGCCAGTCCAGATGGCCAAGATTGTTAAGGTAGTAGGGCCGTTGTGATCTCGGTCCAAAGGATCATAGGATCGAGTCCGGCCTCCGGCATGGTTGTATTTGTGTTCGTCCTTTCACCCCCTATTGTCACCATATCACGTCATCTTCACAGTTACCATACCGTTAAATGCAATAGTAGTCGCTAATGACCTAGATGTTAATGCAACCTTATATAACAAAAATTTTAAAAAATAATAAATAAATAAATAAATAGAAAAAAAGAAGGAAAAAAAGAACTAAACAATGTTTTGATTGTGGTCTTGTTAAAATCATTTCTATTACTTTTATACTTGAGCTTGAACATTTTATTTGTGGTAGTATTTAATGTTTTTTCTCTCTTCTTTTTATAATGTTCATTTCATGTTGCTTTCAGAATTAGGTTTGTTTTTCTATCATGTGATTGAATCAACTGATATTACCGATAATAGCTTCATGCCCTATACATCAAAAAGATTGGCCTATTAAAAATATGAAATCTTTAGTGTTAATTTTATAATGTTCACAGATAGAAGAACTAAAAGAAAATGTGCGTATTCATTTGAAACATGGGTGCGACTTGTCAAGAAATATTTGAATTGCCTACAACACTCTGCAGAATAATCAGAAAAGATAGTACATGTGGACAGGTAAAGAATTTTATTTTCAACTCACTCAGTATAGGAACATTTCATTTCCTTTTCTTTTCTTTTTTTTCTTTTTTCTTTTTCCTTTTTTCTTTTTTCTTTTTTCTTTTTTCTTTTCTTTTTTTCTTTTCCTCTTTCTTTGCATTTCCTCCCCCCCTTCTCTCTCCCACCCTTTCTCGACAAAAGTTTGTTTTAGTAACACGTCATTTAATCATTTCTTTCTCCCTCCCCTTATTCCGTCATTGTACTTTCACTGTATAACTAATGCACTTATTACGCTTTCTTTCTTTCCTTTTTTTGAGATATAAACTCTATACTTAAGGGACCACTAAAATAAAAATTTTATTTACCGGTTGCATCCATTTTGAGCGATATTTAACCTTTATTTTTGATTACGTTTAATTACTTGCTTCTTCTTAGGTTTATCTAGTAAAGGTTTTGTTTCTTTTCTTGCGTTACCATTTATGATCCAGGATTCCAATTCTCTCAATTATAATTCACTTGAGTTATATAATTACTTTTGCAAAATATTTATATTTATTTTTAATGCATTATCGACAGCTCTCACTTCCGAAGCAAAAATTTCACCTTTCCTTTTCTTTTCAAATCTCTAATCTTCGCAAGACTCTTAAGTAGACCCTGCACTCCATTTCCCAGTTTTGTTATAATTCTCCTCATTTCACATATCCACTATCTTTCGTCTCTTCTCTTGCTCATTCTACTCGTCCTTTATCTCCATCTCCATCTTTCTCTCTGTCCTTTTTCAATTTCTCGGGTCTCACTTGTGTTATTTGAATGTCGTATAACGACTGAAGTTTAGGAAATTACTGTTCTGGACTATGTCTGCAAACGTTTTCCAACAGCTGACAAGCAAGTCTGCAGTTTGGGGCCCCTACAGATTCCTTTCTAGCTGAGACTGTTTCCTTGGCAGATTCAGGCAATGAGT
>BOPP01000151.1:561499-658999 GCA_017312745.1 Gryllus bimaculatus | reverse complement strand
TTAATTTTACCAATAATTAGCTTTAAAAACTTGGGCATTGTTTACAAAACCAGTACAGGCCATAAAATTACAACTATAAGAATTTATTTTCTTGAAATTATTGTAGTTTTTATATTGAATTAATATTATTTTAAACAATTTCTATTTCAGGTTCAGATTTTCCTGTGTCCACCTATTCATGACATTAAATACCTTGCATCCATGTTGTAAGAAACGTACATTGTGAGAAGCACAACGGTGAATAATCGGTTAAAAGAAGTTTCTTGAAGTAATGCCCCTCATCTCTCTCTATGCATCTACAGAGTTATGTATACTGTGATATAGTACAAAAATTCACTATATAACAAAACAGTACAACAAAATAGTATAAGACTGAATCTTAAAAATAAAAAAAAATTTAAAAAAATAAATAATTAATCAATGGAAAATTGAAGGAAATATTGATATTTTTTTGGCATCATTTGAAGAAGAAAATGAAGTCTCATCAAACAATCAAACCTGACTAAGCAGGATTTCAAGAGAGAAATTTTATTCTCACTTAAAGAGTGTCTCACACACACTTATTTACGAACAAAAAGTGATAATCTCACTTATAGAGAAATTCCCTTATGCAGATTCAAAACACTTTTGATTTAGGTACAAAGGTGAATATTTGATGAAACTTTTACAAAAAATTATTTATAAACATCATATTATATGTGACATTTTATACTGCGTGTAAATTACCAGCTAAAAATTAATATAAAAACCATTTCATTTACAATTTACATTCTAGTTCTATGCCTTGCCTTTATCAAATTTACACAGTATTATTAATCTTTAGCATGCTGACAATGAAATTAACTTTCGCTTCAATTACATAGGCAAATCTGAATGGAAAAGCAATTTCAATTTAAGAGGTTTTACATTCACAATAATAGAAGTATTTTCATATTAAAATATGAGGACTTCAGAATTACACCCACTTATAGATTTCCTCATTTCCAGATTTGACACTACTTATTTTGGCAAAAAGTATTTTTAGTCATGTCTTTTGTCTTCATTTGGTCGCAGTTGTATAGTTCAAGATAAAATTAGTATCATTTAGATTTTGGTACAACCATCATTGTCACAAAATTAATTAAATTAATTTGAAACTAAAAATATTAGACATAATTCAAGCAGTAATATAAGAAACAAAATTATTATATCTGTAATAATATAAAAGCTAAGATCAACTTCATTCATTCATTGAAAATTTTATTTCATTTTATTTCACTTCATTTTAATATGATGAAGCTGATCTTATATCATGTGACCTTTTCCTCTAATTTGTCCCATATTTTGTAAATTTGACTGTTTGATTTTGTTTGTGTTAATGAAAATTGTATTTTTATTTTCTTTTGAATTACTCTCAATGGTCATAATGTGGTTGATAAAGGTTTTTACTGAATTAAGTGACTATTAATTGTAGTTGTTAATTGTAGTTGTTAATTGTAGTTATGTGTATTAATTAATTAATTAATTTACTGAATGAATTAATACACTACAAAAGGCTACATTTTCTTCTTCAATGAATGAAATCACTTGATTACTTGACCAAATTCAACTACCTATTGTAGAAATCACAACTACTATCAAGTTATTAATGATTTTGTGTATAAAACATTCATTGCAGGGAATAATTTTGCATCACTTACCAATTATATAATATCACAATGAGTAAACATTTGGTAGCATAATAATTTTTCTACTGAGACTGCTTGAATAAATATAAAGAAATAGACAAGCTTCCTATTGAATATTTTAATTTTACTGGCAAGTTTTACATTCTCTCTGTGTATATTTTCTTCAGCTCCAGAATCAGTCTGATTTGTGGAAATACAACTAAAAAATAGAAAAGAACCACCTAGCAATTGAAACTACTTGCATGAGTAAACAAGGTACATGTTGTTGTGCCTGAACAAATAGATATTATCCCTTTTCCAGAATACTGATGTAACTCAAAAAAATAAAAATTGAGATTTTAAGGTGAATTAGTTCAAAAAAATGTGTTACATGGAATGAGTCTTTATATCTGACATTATTCCAATTATCACTTGGTATCAGACGCATTGTTATTTCATACTCAGAGTTCACCATTTATTTTTAAGGAATAATGTCCAAAAATTCAGAGTTTTACAAAATTCATTTTCATAAACTAAAAACTAAGTGATCTAAACAATTTTTTGTTATAACTTGAATATTACTGATTAATGGGAAGGTAATGAAGTTGCGGGAAATTAAATTGCGCTCTCCTGGACAAAAATATTTTTGGTGTTGAGAGCATTCCAGAAAAGCAACATGATATGTGAAGCAAATGTCATGATGTATGAAGCAAAAAACACTCTCAATTTTGTTTTCCATGTAAAGCATGTTTTAATTCACCATTACATTTCTTACAATTATGATATGATTAAGGCATCAGTTGTAATTAATTTCTCACTCACTCTCATGTACATAACTTATTTTCATAAAAAGAGAACATAGTTCATTTTGCAGTCTTAACAATATTAGGTTTTACAGTATTGCCAAAAAAGTAATTGAACCTCCCACTCTCACATCCAACAAGATGAGAGCTCAGGATAATACATGCAGATAGTAATGAACGTAAATTGTATGTGAACTACATTCTGATAATATGTTATATCCAGAGCATATTGTTTTTGTGAAATTGTAGGACATAATGACTTGATATTTAGTTAAATCCTTATTTTATTCTTTGATTGGGTTGATTTATCCTTATTACAATTTTTAAACGCAACAATCATAAGGTTTACTAAGAATATAAAATGTCTTGTCTCTTACTTTTTTTAAATGTCCAAATGAAATTATATGAAAGCTTGCATCAATTTGAATTTAATTATATTTCTTACATTCCAGCAAGCTCATGTAACACTTTGTAAATATTAGTTCTGATTTTATTATCTGGTGTGAATCTCATCAGAAAGTGAAGATGTACCTTGTTATATAATACGACAAAACTAACTTTTGCAATTCTGTAGCCCAAAGATAAATAAATATTTCATCAAAATGTCTTTATTTTTATTTGGTGAAGTAAGTTTGTATTTTGGTTATTTAGATTGACTGATAAGATTGGGGCTTATGGACTTAAGTGTTTAGGCAAATGGTTCTAGATGCAGAATGCACCAGGGGTAAGAACATTTTTCGTTTTATATTGGGGGAATTGTAACAAGGAAGGCTCAATGACATGCCAGCCCTACTGGGATGATCATACATGTTGGAATCAAGTGTGTGGTCCCAGAGGATATAAAGCAGGCTTTATGAAAAACGAGTATGCATGTGAATGGTTGAAATTACTTCTACTTCACAACGATCCACCCATCCTTGATTTTGTGAGTGTTTTCCCAGAAGCAGGGTGGGGGGATAAGTTCGACAATTTATGGCGTAGATCTGGTGGTCATAGAAGCACAATAGCATTACATTCCTTTGATTAAAAAAATATAATTACAACATTATTAATTACATCTGAAATGTTCAGTTTCTAAGTATTAACATATTAAAGTGTACTAATGAAATATGTAGTTTTAGCTAAAATATTTTTAAAAATATATAATAATATCAAAATTGAAAAAAAAACGTTCTAATTCATTCAGTCATGTTAACTCTAAAAGTCATTATAGAACACTGGTTTCTTCTTCCTTTAAAAATATGTATTGACATGAAAGTCCATTCCGTAGTAATTATGAATTATAATCCAAAAAAATTACTTTATATAAAATTAATTTGTCTTGTTTTCATTAATTGTTCTATAAAAACCATATTTCAAATACAATACTTTTTTTCTAATTAATACATCATTCTTAACATACTAATTATCGACTACAGAAGAAAATATTGAATGTGACACTGTATAATAATTTGAAATACTATTCATTGAATTGTAGAAATCCACTTTCTTCGAAGTTTGTCTATATTTCTTTCTGCTTTCCTACTGTCTCTAATATTCACCAAATCCAATAACTTATAAATTCAAACTCTAATCTAATAATTTACAAAAGAATTTATATAGCATCCTAATCATAAACAAGCTGACAGCTAGTAGAAATTAAAATTCAGTATCTCTTAGAAAAAAAGAGAAATTGACTCTTAAATTGATTTACTAATTACTCAAACTAAACATTTGAAAGGAGCAAAATATATTAGAAACTTCAAACCCCCATTCAGGGCATTAATTCAATTGATAATTGGGAAAATGTTTCAATTTGAAAGTGAACTTGAATTTTTGCAAGCTCATCTTTAAAAACTGACCGGTTCCGCTCAAGGCTATTAAATGTTATGTGGACATGCTTGAGTAAACAACTTATTCATATGGGTTTTAAAACTTTAATTGAATGAAGTGTGGAAGATACTTTCCAAAAGAACTGTCTGGAGAGAAATGCGTGCGCTGCACAATTAAGCCAATACACAATGTTGGCGACCCTGCGTCATTCACGTATTGGTTCTGAAATCTTTGTGAGAAGTGAGTATTTTATTATTTCTTGACTTTCCCCCTGGTCGATGTGAATAAGCATTATCTACTGTTCTGTTGTAAAATTGGTTGCGAAAGTATGCTTCCAATACCGCCTTTGCGATTTGATACATTGGCAAGACATGACATCTGAAGGTAGAAACAATTTCTCCATGGATGCCAGGCTTCCGCATTCCCCCATCGTGCTTCTCGCGTATTGTACGGAAAGTACTTTGGGCGTTGTGCGAAAGTCCTCTGCAATACCATAATTTCTGCTGCTGCAGATTTACTTCAATTGTATTGTGATAAAATGGGTGATGAAAGTGAAATAATCGAAAGTGACGTGGGAAAGCGAGACGAAATTGTGAAGGAAGGCAAATCGAAGTCCAGTGCTCGTAGGAGGAACAGACGCAAGGAAAATGCCGCAAGTACAGGTGGAAACGATACCATCGCGCGGAAGGGCGAAGGGGACGATGAAAACTGCCCCGAGCATATTTCCGACGAAAACGCGCAGACTGGAGTCAATGTTTCCATGCGCGACATTCGGAAAGCGATTGAGGTTATGACGTTCGTGCCGGCTTTCAAACAAGCGAAAACTCCGGAAGAAGCATTGCAAAAGCAATACCAATTCTGGAACACGCAACCCGTCCCAAAAATGGACGAAAAAATCACTTGCAACGAGCCCATCGAACCCGATAAAGCGATCGAGGAGATTCGCCAGGAACCGTACTCCCTCCCGGACGGCTTCAAGTGGGACACGCTCAACTTGAACGAGCCCTTGGTGCTGAAGGAGCTGTATGTGCTGTTGAACGAGAACTATGTGGAGGACGACGATTCAATGTTTCGTTTCGACTACCCGCCTGACTTTTTGAAATGGGCACTGCAGCCTCCTGGATGGAAACGTGAGTGGCACTGCGGCGTTCGCGTGATCAAAAGCAACCGGCTAGTGGGCTTCATCAGTGCCATACCAGCCACTCTACGCGTGTACGACTTGGCTCGCCGAATGGTAGAAATCAACTTCCTGTGCGTGCACAAGAAGCTGCGTTCGAAACGGGTCGCGCCTGTCCTCATCCGCGAGATCACACGTCGTGTGAACCTGACAGGCGTGTTCCAGGCGGTGTACACGGCCGGAGTGGTGCTGCCCAAACCCGTGGGCACCTGCAGGTACTGGCACCGCTCGCTCAACCCCAAGAAGCTCATCGAGGTCAAGTTCTCGCACCTCACGCGCAACATGACGATGCAGCGAACCATGAAGCTGTACAAACTGCCGGACGCCACCAAGACGCCCGGTTTCCGGAAGATGACTCCCGCCGACTTGCCGCGGGCGCAGAAACTTCTTGACGAATATCTCAAGAGATTCGACTTGGCGCCTGTGTTTTCGAACGAAGACTTTCGCCACTGGTTCTTGCCCCGTTCTGGCGTAGTGGATAGTTTTGTAGTGGATGACGGCAGTGAACTGACGGATTTTGTGAGCTATTATACCCTTCCGTCTACAGTCATGCACCATCCGATTCATAAAACGTTGAAAGCTGCTTATGCGTTCTATAATGTTGCTTCAAAAACGAGTTGGTTGGACCTGATGACGGATGCACTGATATCTGCTAAAAATGATGGGTTTGATGTGTTTAATGCTTTGGACTTAATGGAGAATAAAGAGTTTCTTGTAAAACTAAAATTTGGAATTGGTGACGGCAATCTTCAATATTATCTGTACAATTGGAGGTGTCCTTCGATGCCACCCCATAAAATTGGACTGGTCTTACAGTAAATAAATGTAATTGTTATATTTCGGGATGAGAGTTATTATTGTTGCTATGTCTATTAAACTTATTAAATAAACATTCGTGTTATTTTTTAATCGCGGTCCAAGTTTTGAAGCTGATTTCCACCAGTTTGCAATTTTGTGGGTTGAGAATTGAATGTTTTAAAGATCTCATTCTAAATGATTAGGGTTTTGCTATTTTCCATATAGCTTTAGTTATTAATAAGAAATGCGGGGTACATTACTAAAAATGTCAAGGCATTCCTGTAGAAATCACTGTCAGAGCATTTCAAGTGAGCATGAAATAGAATGTTTTAATACTATGATTGTGTTGTAAGTGTAAGTACTAAGTGAAATATTTGCACTTGTTTTTCGTAGTTAGCTTCATAGAGTACCTGAGTTTGAAAAACCTCTCAAATCACCTGTTCAAAAATCCCAGTTCCTCTGGAAGCTTTTTCATTCTCTTTTGATTTGACATATTGTTTTTCAAATATCCAGTAAGCTTTAAAGTAATTCTTATAAGTTTCTGGTCATCTGTCTTGCTTAGTGGCAAGTTTATTTGATATTTCTGTGAAAAGAAACTTCACAAATTCTCCTACAGATCGCAATAGTTTTTCGTAAACAAAGATCAGCTGATTAAAGTGTATTAACTCCCTTGTCAAATAAGAATGCCTTATGAAATAGACATGTCTTGGTTTTGTTTTTTTTTCCTATGATTATTATATTTTCTCAGTTTAAGCAGTTAATTCTCTTTCTAAATCTCTTCAAGGCTAAATTCATCTTTAACTTCAAATGAATCTTTGTAACCTCTATCCTAAATAGGATTAAGGGAACATTAGTAAGACAGGGAAAACTAAATAACACACATTAATATATATTATCCACAGGATTGCTTTCATTCCCACTATCTAACCCAGTCAAAGCTTTGCTTTGCTTTCCTCTGCGGATTTCTTTCTCAATGTTTAAAAATTATACAATTAAAACAAATTAACAAAATAAAAAATACTACTTTAAAATGGCTGTGTTAAAGTATGAATTATCTTCTTTTTTTTTATAATTTTGAACAGTTTGTGTTGGAGGGGTCGGCTACGTGATGAATTCCCATCTGGGACCGTTTTGCTTGTAGAGTTATATCATTTTATAGGTTCATCTTTGCTTTTTTAAGTGCATATATATTTTATTGCCATTTGATGATAAGGGTGAAAATAGAATTCTAAAAAGTATTTCTATTTTTCTGGGGAAAAAAAAAGAAGAAAAAAAAGTAACTGAACAAAAAACAACAACACAGAATTACACCCAACAACAATACAGGTGCACTATAACACTTAATTTCTCCAAAAGCACAAACATAACTTACAAAGAAAGTCTATCATGAACATCATCAACAATTCACGTAAGTATGAACATTAGTATAAACAACAGAAAAAATTGCAAATTCAACAAGTAGAAGCTGATATTGGCAATTGCTACATTGGCTAATATTGGCTGATATTGGCAAAAGAAAGAAAGAAAGAAACGTTAGAAACATTATTCAGCTCAGAAGTGTTAAACATTGAGAAGGCAATTTGCAGAGGAATGCAAAATGTTTCCTCTTTGTTTCTTTCAAGGGGGAAATTAAAATAGACCTGTGAATAAAGTGAGTTATTTGATCATCCCTGTGACCTGCTATTGTTATCTCTTAAATTGAAATGAATTGTGAAGTTAAAACAACAAAATTTTGCTTCACAAATTAAATAACGACGGTCTATATTTGTATGCAGTAAAAACTAGATATATTCAGTTAAAATTTCTCATTTTTCAAGCTGAAGATAAATGTGAATAGGGAAGTGATAGAGACAAACAAGTTGCTGATTGATTCAACAAAAGCAGGTGTTTGGTGAATATATGGTTTGAGCAGACTTTTTCCTGGAAAAGATCAAAACATTTGTAATTTAAGGCTTCTTTTTGTTACATATACTGTGAATATCCTAGCTGAAATTATCTGATTGTTTCTTTGCATATCATCAGGTTTGAGACACTGATAGTGGCCACTTCAACAAAAAATTTGAAAAATAAGAATTTGAAGCTTCCAACTTGCAGAACATGGAACTTTTTCCATTTAGTGGTGAGGTGAACAGCATAGCAAATATATATTCTTTTATACGTAAAATATCAGTTGATACAGTTATGCAAAACACAACCTCTCATAAAATTGGCATTACAAAATACCAAAAACTGGTACTTTTGATTTCAAAGTCTAAAGTGTTTATGAGGTAGACTATTGAATGGCTAGTATTGACTTATGTATCTTATTATTACCTTAACTATTCAATTTCAACTGAATAAAAATGAGGGTTTGGCAATAAATTAATTTTTAAAAAGTAAAAGAAATTGAAAATTGTCCATTTTTAGGCAAAGAATGCATTCAGAAAGCGGTATGCTAATCGTCCATTGAGTTTCACAAAACAAATTTAGTACCAAGAATTTTAAGAAAATGTTCCTAACTATGGCTACTTCTAGTGCTTTTACCTTTTGTAGTGTTCAGAGGGAAGGGAAAAATAAATGAATTTGATAGAAGTCTTAGTCCAAGTAATTTGATTTCCCACTTTCAATAGGATTTTATCAATAGAAAGAATGAGCCAGAAAAGGGAAATAATACCAACTTCTGAACATGCAGTTCAATGGATTATTGGTAATAAAATATGCAGCATCATTCATCATATCACCAATTTATGCAATTTGGTGTGGAGTATCTTAAATATGCAAAATAAAACTTCTAAGGACCTCATAGTGGAGATATGTCACTGGCTTAGGTTACTCAGGGCATCAAATGAAGTCACTGATGTGTGTCTGACTGGGAGGTCCTAGGGTTCAAGCTTGGACAGTGGCAGGATTTTGATGCTGGCGAGATAGTTAGGTTGGAATGAGCTGCCCTTTGGAGAAGAATTCTAGCACCCCTCTGCTCTGATCGGTAGTTTTTCTATGGTTTCATGATCAACACCAGGAAAATACCAGAGTAGGACCCTTGAAGACGGACCAAAGACTGCACACAATCTTTCCTTCCTCTTCCTTGTCCTATTCTCAAACTGTCACACATTTTCACGTACATGTACTACATAACCACACGTCAGGAGCTTACAGTTTGTCCCGGCTGGGTAGTGCCTCATTGGTGGGAGATACTTTGGCTGGGAAAAACCCCACAGGCCGATGTGTAGCTTGGTTCTGGGTGTCGCCATCTAATGAGAGAAAAACACTGTTACCTTCCTGTGATGACACATGCTCTACACAACATACACTACAGGTCTCGTGACCATAGCAGTTGAATGCTCAGAAACATGAAATATTCAATCAATCAATCAATGGATAGAAAAACATCTGACTAAGAAGCAGAAATATGCAATTGCATAGAAATATTTGCGTTAAGAGTAATTGAAATGCACTCTTGCATGTATATGAGTCATTAATTATGTAATCAAAATATTTTCATTTTTGAATTGAAGAAATTCTTAGGTTTAAATCCTGTTACATCTTTATTTTCTATTGTATCTGTTTCATCTTTATTTTATCATCTTCTGAAATTAGAGAAATCAAAGCAAAAATTAAGGAAATAAGTAGCTTTTAAATAAATCCAATCTGACATCTTTGTCTATGAAGTAAAACCATTTGAATTGCATGAACCACTTTTCTTGTAAAACCACATGAATCTGAGCATTGCACAGTGGGATATTTCGGTTGAAATGTTATTCGAACAAATGGAGGTACTTTTTTTTTTTCTCTCCCTCTCTCTGAATGATCTGATTCATTTTCTTTATAAGTTATAAGATAGTTGAATTAAAAAGGGTGGTATACATCTGGAGAAAATATCTTTATAAATTTACCTATTAATTTTTCATTAAAAATATCCCATTGACCAACTTTGTAAGATTTTATCATTAAAGAAGACGATAATAGTGTGTGTTTGCATAACATTTTTAATGATTAATCCACTACCAAGAAAGTATTACATAAAACACATTAGAATACACTCCACGATTTTGTTATTTTGCGATGGAATAAAAACAGTTTATTTTCTCTTTAATTAACTATCTGCAAAACATTGCGGTGTGATTCTCAATTCATTACTATTATCCAAGGATTTTATCTAAACATCCTCCTATAAAACATTTCCAATAATTGAGAAACTATTATCTATTAAACTTACAAGATTAAGTCTTAGTAGTAAAAGTTTGGTATGTCTACAGTTGGACAAGGTGAGGGTCTGCAATATTGAGTTATTAAATTTAAAAGAACCATCGAATGCAGAAAGGGTACATGTTCACATTTTAGAGATTTTAATGTTATGATTGGTAATCCTTTCTTTCAGATTTATCTTTCACTGTGCAAAAAGTTTTTTTGTAATATATTACGTTCAGATATTGCAAATGTATCTACAAAATAATTTACAAAATAAAATAATAGTAATAAGTCTTGTTACAAATCATTTTTCTATCTCTTGTAAAGTTGTGAAAATATAAGATGTA
The DNA here is from genome assembly GCA_017312745.1 of Gryllus bimaculatus. NCBI lineage: Eukaryota > Metazoa > Arthropoda > Insecta > Orthoptera > Gryllidae > Gryllus > Gryllus bimaculatus. Next base: position 648,249 of record BOPP01000151.1, on the reverse strand, counting down.
CTCTTTCTTCGTTGGATGGTTCAAATTTGCTTGAATAAGCCTCTCTCCTTCACAGTATTGAAAAACTTGAACATGGCTTGATATAACATTGTATATTTAATAGCACATAGCTTACTTTTCCATCTACCATTGAAAACATCTTTTTAAGCTTTTCCATTTTAATTTTGCCTCCCTCGCTGTTAATTTCACTTCCATTATTTAAGAGTTTATGTGATTTATTTCTTGCTTTTCTATATCACAGCTTTCTTTAGTATATCAGACAGAGGATGGTATTGGATTTTGCCATTTAAATTTCTTTTTACCACTTGCAAAGATAGTAAAGAACTCTGCAAAATACTGCTGTCAGTCCTTATGATTCTATAATATTTTAATGTTGTGATTCAATATACCCCTGTAAAATACATTAATTACAAAGATTTGTATTTGTTTTGACGTAATGTTTCGATAACGTCGTCATCATACAGTAAGGGTGCTCATTGATCTGTCTGTTTTTTGCCTCTGGTTTCCCTGCTTCTGCTTTAGATCATCTACATAGCCAAGTAAGATTGTTAAAAAAAATGTCTCAGAAAAAAATTCAGTAAAAACTTTTTTGAACAAATTTTTCTCATCAAAAATAAAAAATGTTAGTTATTTTCCAACTCAAAATCCTCACCAGTCCTTCTACACAACATAAAAAAATTTCCAAATTATTTCAACATTAAATGTTTGATGACTTTATTCCTTGAAATTTTAAAATAAAAACGATTTTCTTCATTACACGTAGTTATAAAGTTTTAATTCCAAGTTTGAAAAGAAAAAATGTACACAAAATATGTAAGTATTTTCTCAGAAAAGAAATTACTCCAAACATTTCTTTTTTAATTTTTTTTTTTTTTTTAAACAAAATATTTCATTGCTGATCCAGTGGCCAAGCTCACTATGGCAGTAGTGCCTTAGCGATCTCGAACCAAAGGATCGCGGGTTTGAGTTCCGCCTCGAGCATGGCTGTATTGTGATAGTCTTTTCACACCCTATGATCATCATATCGTGTCATCCTCACAGTTACCATACCGTTACAAGCAATAGTGGCCACTAATGACATAGAAATTGATGCGGCCTTAAATAATAACAAACAAAAAAATCATTAAATCAAATTTGAATTGAACTCTTTTAAATTGTATTATGATGAAAATATCTTTAAACTGTAAATTTTGCTCATTTAAAAACATTCTTAGTATAAAAGAATTGAAAAATTAAACTTTAAGAACAGTTTTCGTTGTGTATTTTAAGAATACATTAGGGTGCTGGAATATTTTTTCAAATGTATTACTTTATTTTGCTTGGGGTCACTTTTTAAGGACATTTCGGTCAAGATCATCCATGCCTGTTTGTGGTATTCAAATAAGCCTTGAGAATATTTATTACTATTAAAAATTGATTTAAAATTTAAAAACAAAATCCCTTGTGGTCTTACCTCTGAGCATGAAAAATGAGGATATTGCATTTCATTAAGCTGATTGAAAAAATTAAAAATGTTTTTAATGATATCAAAGAAAGTTAATAGAAAAGAGGGAGCAATATAACAAGAAATATATAAATTATTATGCCTAAATACCTAATAGGAGCTATTAAATGTCTGTACACCATGTGCTTGGATATACTAAATGGTAAGTTAACATAGGAGATTCCTTCAAATATAGCAGAGACGAGGTTGTAGTCTCTGATCAACAATTTTTAATATTTATATGGCTGACATGTTCAGAGCATGGAAGGTCTAGGGGAAAAAGTTTATTTCTACTCTTTACACTATGCTGACAACCCAGTTATCTTGCAAGATAGTGCAGACAAGATACAACATGCAGTACATATTTTAATAATATTGTGAAAATATACAATTTTAAAATTTCAACCTAGAAAACCAAAAAAATAGCTTTTATACACAAATTCCCAGTTAGAATGAAAACTGTAATTGACAACAAAAATTTAGAACAAGGGAGGAATTTTAAACACTTAGGATGATATGTTACATATGAAAAAGATATGGATTTCAATGATATATTAAATAAGTTAAGAAATGTATGTGGAAACACTCAAAGCAAATTAAAAAATAAAACATATAAAGATGCATGTATAAAGCTTTTTAACACTATTGCTGTTCCTGTACTTTAGTATGGAACTGAATCAAAAGTAATCTTGAAAAGAGATAAAAGTAGAATTTAGGCAGCCGAAATGAAATTTTTAAAAGGTATTCTAGGATAAAAAGAGAAATGTGGATATAAGAGAATAGTTAAATGCCGCACTTCTGTTAGATAAAATGTATACTGAAAAGAAGAAATAGTGCAAACATTTTGAAAGGATGTCAAATAGGATTGCCGGCATTAGCTCTTTAATGTAGTCCACAAGGAAGAAGAGATGTGGGCAGGCCATTAAAAAAGTGGACACTGGAACAAGTTGACTCATCCATGTTGGTAGAAGAAGAAGATGTTTTATTCAGGATTACATGATAAAATAATATTTAAAAATATTCTGCAAATCAATCATTGAAATTATTAAACTCCTTGAGACACATGGCAATTGTCAGTGTTTTAAAAATACAATTAAAATAATATTAAAAATATTTTTCTGTATTTTTTCTATAACATATTTTTATACAAACTCCATAAGTTTATCAAGAATTAATTGAACAAAGAAATTAATGATTAACTCTCTTTGACTAGATAAGTATCTGTAAGGGCTATCACTATATTTTGCTACTATTTACATCATCACCATTCTTTCATTCCAGGATTCAAGCTTGAGTTGAATGTACTCTTTTGGATAAATCTTCTAGATCTTTCCCTGCATCTGCCTTGTAAAAATTTCTGTATTTCAATTTCACTTTTGTGTGTGTGTGTGTGTGTGTGTGTGTGTGTGTGTGTGTGTGTGTGTGTGAGTGTGAGTGTGAGTGTGAGTGTGAGTGTGAGTGTGAGTGTGAGTGTGTGAGTGTGTGAGTGTGCGTGCGTGCGTGCGTGCGTGCGTGTGTGTGTGTGTGTGAGAACACTAGTTCTTATTATGTCATATTGTTTTCCGAATAGTTCTAAAACTGATGTACAATATAAGAATTAAATATTGTTTTATTCACTCCAAAGTATGATATTTCTTGTAGTAGTAAGATGTATCAAGCCTTATCTTACAATTATTTTTAGACATTTCTAGAATAATCCAATTTCTGAAAAATTAAATGTTGGCCAACTTTGTGACCTGATGCATTGTGCATCACTGAGCATTGCATGGAATGGTAGGCGTGTTGAACTGTAACTTACTTACCTGAAGTACAAGTACAGAACTGTAATTTACATACTTATCTGATGTACAAATAAATTGCAGCACATAATATTTGATGAACACTATAGTGTCAATTAAAAATGACTTTTACTAATTTTCTAATTATTTTATTCAATTCATCAACAATTTTTTAAACTTGTTGGAACAGAATTTTCTAACTATTTGTTATTTTGAGAATGAAGTGAACAGAGATAACAGACATTATCTGGAAATTCAATTTCTATTTACCCTTCTCTTTTGAAATTAAATAGGTTGTCTGTTCATGTGAAGGGGATTATCTTTAGATCCAAGAACTATATTTCCTGGAAACTGCACTGCAACAGTGTAGACTTAAGTTGTTAGCAGTGGTATACCTAGATTTTTACAGTTATTGGCAAACAAATTGTTTAAAATCATGAGCCAAAATGTCATACAAATCTGTTTGAATGATTATTCCTAGTTTGAAATACAAGGAAGAAACTACTGAAAATTTTACTTATAAAAATAATATATATGCATTATTTTTATAAGTAAAATATAATATTAATTATTTTGTTCAAGGATATGGTTCATTCATTTTGTCAGTTTTAAAATAAACTTTAAAATCAATTCACACAAATCCAATTTTGCCGCCTTCTCACTTCAGTGTTTGGCAACGCCATCTATAGATTGTTAAATGTTTTCTAGTATGAAATTAGCTGGTAGATCTGTGAACTAGCCACAGCCATATATATATGCGCGCGTGTGTGTGTGTGTGAGTGTGCGTGTGTGATAGATACATATTTAAATAAAAGTGTTCCATGTGAGGCGGGTGAGTTGTCAGTGTTTCTGGGCGCGTTAACTAATGAGGTCATTAGTCCGTAACATGTTTTTCCTCGGGAGCTGGCGGTGATCCGGCCCCGATGTAGCATATACTAGCGTGATTTCCCCCAACCAGGTATCTCCCACCAGTGGAACACCACCCCAGTTAGGACAAGCTCTAAGCTCCCGACCGATCTCCCGGCATGTGATGTAGTGTAGTGCATGTTAGAGTATGTGTGTGAGGGGTGAGGAAAGGATAAAGAAGAGGAAGGAAAGATCGCGTGCGACCCGTGGCCCGTTTTTTTAGGGTACTGCTCCATCATTCGCCTGGTGTTGATCGGAGAAACCACGGATAACTACTGACCAGAGCAGTCGGTCTCTAGAATTCTTATCCAGACAGCCACAGATTTCGACCTAGGTGGCAACCTAGTGTCGAAAATCTTGCCACTGTTGGGGACCTCCCGTTCAGAGGCACTGCTGTGACATCAGTTGATCCACTAAGCAACACATCCCTGTCATATTAGTCGGGAAATATATTTGTTTGTTTCTTTTTCCAAAAAAAATTGTCTTTGATAACATTGAGTTTAAAAGTTACTTCCGGGTGCGAAATTCGAACCTGCTGTCGTCTGCCAACGGTGTTGAACGCAGTATCTTTTCTTTGCGTTTTCAGTGAAACTGTTGAGTGAAGCAAATATCGCTTTCCGCACACCAGTGCTTTAATATGCCAAGGGTTTTATGACTACTATTAATTTAATCTATTAAAACTACTAAAATGCAATTTTGCTGTTGGTTATAACCACTGTATACATGCAGCGGCGCAACAATGAACGCTGGATACGAACCAAGCCTTATAGAAATTAACAAATTTCCTAGAATGTTCGAATTATGTTTTGCATATCTTCAGTCTTGTGCTTTAGAAAGTCACATGCCATTAATGATAGTCTCCTGCTGTTTCGTTCTTTAATATCATGACACATGCTAACAGAGTTTTGCAGCCAAAATGTTCGTTCATTCAAATATTGAATTAATTAATGATTTCTGTGAGCGCAGTTTGAACTAATACATTCGCCAGATTCATTTTATGTAAATATTCGTCCGGTTTAGATGAATTTCCGTATTATTTGTTAAAGGTTTGCGCGTCCGCCATTATACAGCCGTGAACTTACATATTTAATGTATCCTTATGCACAGGACTTTTTCCAGATATTTTTAAAACAGCTAAGGTTAAGTCGCTTTTCAAAACCATCAACAAAAATTAAATTAAAAATTATCGGACAATTTCTCTTTTGTCGTTCTTTTTTTTTTTTTTTTCCCAAAAATATTGGAGACTTTTTTATGTACGAATGGAAACATTTCTTAGTAAACACGACGCGTTTTCAGATTGCCAACATAGGTTTCGAAAATCAAAATTACGGAAACAGCCATATTTTATTTTCTTAAAGATATCGCCTCATCAGTGGATCAAAAAGAAGCACCTATTGAAATATTTTTAGATCTTTCAAAAGCTTTTGACGTCATTGATCATAACATTTTACTCTCAAAATTACCTTCGTATGGAATTCGTGGTGTTGCTCTAGATTGGTTATGTTCGTTAAACAACGATCTCAGAGAATAGAAATATTGTACCGGTATAATGAAACAATACGTACACACGTTTCTGATACTTTGCCAATTGCATGAGGAGTCCCGCAGGGGTCGATTTTAGGCCATATTATCTTCCTACTCATACGTAAACGATATGCCCTCGACGATTAGAAACAAGAACAGTTCTCTTTGCGGATGATACGAATAGTCTTTGCAAAAAAGAAACCGTAAATAGTACAATATTAGATATTTCAAATTGGTTTCGTAATAACAAATTACTAGTAAATGAAAAGAAAACTGTTTCAATGACTTCTCCATTCCAATTAAACAGCTCGGCACTTCACTGAAAATGTACGGCGTGCCATTGCCTGATGTGTAGGTAACAAAATTATTAGGTCTTTCAATTCAGTCAAACCTTAAATGGAACGTCCATTTAAATGAATTGAACACTAAATTAAGTTCTTTATGCTACGCTTTCAGAATTCTTTCAAATTCAGTCAGCCTCCACACTGTTCGTTGTGTATATTTCGCGAATGTTCGAATGCCTGAGATATGGCATAATATTCTGGGGAAATATATCTATATATATAGCAAATGCTGAGATGGTTCCTTGTTTTGCTTCTGGTCATAAATTTAATTTCAAATTAACTTCTCCCTCTAGCACGTCACACAGTTTTTAACTATTTTTGATATAAATAAATTAATTAAATAAATAAATAAATTGTAGCAGGCCGCGTGTGTAGCGAAGACGCATGGGTCCCGAGTCTATTGTGCCAAATGAATTGGATTCTAGAATATACTACAGATCAGTTTTGTATATTTTCTTCGTAACTCGCCAGATTCAATCAATATATCATAGATAAAAAAATATTAGTAACAATTTATTCATCAAAACTTTTTTAATCAGGCGCAGATTAATGGGGAGGGAAATAAGGGAAATTCCCCCCTGAATTTTTTTAGTAACTATTAATTTTAACTTGTCCAAGCTAAAGATAACTTTCGGATAAGCATTAAAACGAATAAAGTCGTATTGGAGTGTGAGTAAAATGTAGCCTGCGACATTTTATAAAATCTTTAATAAGACACATTCGTCCAAAACATGTTGAATTTCTTTTCCCAAAATTTATCTCCGGATCCGTCTCTGTTTAATGTATTATATTTTTAACTTGTTAGTGTTTTAATTTAAGACCGGATAAAAAAAAAAATATTTCAGCATATGTGGAATGGTGGAAATATGTTTTTTTCCACGATGATATGCTAGTACATTAAATAAAAATTTACATCTTGGGTATCACTTACATGTATATCAACGAGTAGGAATATATAGCTCGTTGATATATTACATCATTGGTAAGTATATACATATAGACTCCATACCATTGAAGAGAGAAATGGAATATATTTGCACTGCTTTGTGTTTTCCGTTTCCTGTTTGGGCTGGTCCAATCAGAGACAGAGAGTATGGGTTGGAGAGTATTGAGTTGTGATCCCCACCAATCCCCAATCGAAACCATATCTCGCAATCTCTCGTGCGAAATTCTTTGGTGTTGGTTCTAGCTTGGAGACGGTCGGTGTGCTTTAAAAGGTTGCAGTTGGTTTCGACGAGTGATTTATACAATGGAAGATAAGTATATTTCTATTAGCTATTTGGTGCTGTCGTAGATATCCGAAATTATTCGTAAAAGTGGTACATACGTGACAACAGAAGGGGGCTAATAGTTCAATGCATATGCTACACTACATATCCGAAAGCAGTTGCACAATGCCCTGAAAAATCAACTAAGAGCCGAGTGCTCTCAAATCTACTAATCGGATGTAGCCAAAACTTTAACAAAATATATATTGAGTAATATATTTTTGAAATAGCGATGAAAGAATGAACGGGCGTGGGTTTTCGTATGTCTGGTAGTTAACAGGAATTCACAATATATCGATGTAACGCAGTAAAATTTTATCAGAAATGTCTAGCCGGCGCCCGCCAAGAATGTTGACTACTGACGTGGTAGCTGGAGATGAAAAGAGTTCACCATTCGAAAAAAAGGTATTTCTTGTACTATTTTAGTACGAAACCTTTTGGGCGACCATGATCGATACCACATAACTTTGGTTTGTTTTAAACCTCTGCTATCGCCTTGTATGTCAAATTTTAACGTCGACTCATAATGGCTCTAATAACAACGTTCCTCATGCAGAAGTGTATCATTACAAAGCATTTTGGGGTATTGATTGTTTTTGGGAGGGGGAGGTTGTCACCTGAGCCCCCTCTATAACCTTATCAGCAGTATTTCCAATTCTTTTGTACTAGTATATAATTGATACGTTCTTAATATAAAAAAATGTATGCAGGTGTATTTATGGGAATGTTACTTCCTTAAATCACCAGAATATTTGCATTGTTTTAAAATATTCTTGTAGCATTCAGTGTCAATAGTCTATTATTATTATTAAATCGCATACACAATTATAACTTGTAAGTTATTTCAATGTAATTAATCATTTTTTTAGTTCAACGGCAGTCTTTCGCTCTCGCTTCCAAATAAAAGTGCAATTGTGAAGGTTTCTAAGAATTTGTCAACATCTAGTTTGTTTTTTTCTCTTGGAATGGACCACATTTTGTCTGAATTTTTTGTTTGCATAAATCTATTTTTTAATTGGACTAAAAAAGTTTTATTTTTTTCAAGGAAGTCTGGAGATATTCATTAAGCCGAATAGTGGCCCATTATTTAGTTTCTAAAGCAAATTATGAAGAGGATTAGGAATGAATGTGCGCATACATACCAATAGTTCTCATTAGCAAGGTTCTGTTCACAATTTAGAACCTTCAGTTCTCACATGGAGTCACACCATGTCAGTGGTGTGGGGGACTTGATGTCATTAACACTAATACTATGTTAGTATGCTTCGTGGAAAGGAATGGAAGAACTATTCTGAATCATCTTTTCTCTGAAAACTAAGGCATTTCGAAAATACACTAGTTGGACTATTGGTTTGTTATTTCTGCTCTGGAGTGATTCTGAATGAAATATGCACACTGTCAGTGTCTTCACACCTATTTTAGTAAAGTGATTGGTAATTTCTGTGGAAATTGCTCTTGTCTTTCAATTAACTTCTTTAAACTTTCATACTTTCCTACTTCAAAGTTTGTTAATGGTAACTGTCAAGAAGGATCTTGCTAAAACTTAGAGTGTACTTTCCAGTTTGTCTTCACAGGTTTTATGTATCTATGGACTTTTTAGTCTGATTTAGAACTCTGTTGAAATTTTTAGTTGTGCATTGATTCTTAAATTTTTAGACCCATTGTAATTTTGTTAAATTTATAATTTGAATAAAATTTTCTGACCATACGTTTGGGAGTCCAGAGCCTTTGATATTTATATTCTGTCTAGTGTAGCTTTAAATTCATTGCAATACTGCTATTACTGTTATATGGAAGTTTTCGTGATTCTCAGAATCTTTACCCCTTTCAGTACGAATATTAGTTTAACAGGGTGGCCACATTCTGCAAAACCAAGAAAAATTTAGGAATTTCACTGCTCTGGAAAAATCAGGGAATTAGTTAAAGTCAGAGTAAATTTGTGGATAATTATAAAAGAAGATATTATCCCTATAAAGCAAACTACAGCAGTTTTTTGCTTAATTTCTACTTTCTTTTTCTTCTTCAATTTATACCTTATTGTGGTGAAATCCGAGAGCTTACTTATTAGTTTCAAGCTTGCATTAATATTTTCTTTAAATAGTGTGAAAACCTCTACAGTTCTTATCGGTGAAAATGTAATAATTGTTTTGAAAAACAGGGAATGTGGGGCTCTCATGTTGAATTACAAATATAAGATAACAGCCATGTTTTTTCTTTATTTTTTTTTTTCTTTCTTTCTTTCTCTTTTTTTTTTCTTCCCGGCTGTGTGATACAAACAGTTTTGCATTTAGAAAGAACTAGATTGATAGAATATTCCTACAATAAAAATTCCTCCTACTCGCATTCATTCATCTTGCGAAATGACTGCTTAAGATATCCTACATGAACATTTCTACTTAAAGGCTCCTGTTAGCTTGTAATAATTAATTGCTATTGTAATACTAAAGAGTTGGTGTAAATTTATTTCCTCAAACACCCATTGTAATCTTTCCATGGGTGTTTGTGTGTGTAGATGGCTTAACATTGTGAAGTATCATTTAGTGTGGAGTATCATTTAATATTAGTAATGTTAAAATAGGTGCTTCTCTCAAACACCATTTCTTCATTAGTGAATGTTGCTTGGCACATCTGTTTTATGTAATGAATGACAGTTTGTGTTGAATAACAATCACAACAAAATCTACAAAGTTGCTATTATTGGCATTGTGCTGTGAAACACATTTATTGGATGACTGGTATTAACCAATTGGGGGTTTTTGTACTCATTGTTTGTTTCTTTATGTATCTATAATAGACGCTGTATGGTGAATTGAACCGTGTGTAACATTGTGAAACAAATTACATGTAGTATTCTATTCTGGCTAGAGGTTAAGTGGTGATAAGCTAGTTTAATGAATGTGATTTCAAAGCAAAGTATTGTTTGTGTACTCTGTAGAAAACTTATTTGTTGCTGGATCTTCATATTATTGGCATCTATATTAAAAGTAAGACTAGATTAAGAGTAGATTATAAAGAGTAAGCAAATCCCTCTTCAAGTTTCCAAGTTGTATCATCAAAACTTAACTCTCAAGTACATCAGACGCTACATCAAGATACCAAGACTTCCGGCATTCATCATTTTGTGGGAATAAACTGCATGCAGTAGTTGGCAGAGTGCATGTTTGATTGTATCAACAATGTGAATAGTCAAATCCAGCTGCTGTTTGAAGAGTTTTGACGACCTGTACTGTAGGTATGTTGTGCACTTATTCTTATGGGCCACTTGTGTGATCTCTCCCCTGTGTGTGTTCGCGTATGCTGAACTGGCGAATGCACACAGGGGAGAGAGCATAAGAGTGTGCAGTTGACAGCAGTAAAGATGGATTCAGTGGAATTGTAGAAAAGAAAGTAACACTACGAAGAGAAATCACCAGATGTGCTGGTTGCTGCCAAAGAATTTTTTATTCAAAGGAAACAAGTTAACCTGAATACTCTTTATTGTTGCACCCAGCATTAGATAAATTTTTCCTAGCCCAAAGCAAAATCACCCCTTTAAAAAAAATTTCAGGATTTACAATTGTATTTAAAGGTTTTAATGAAGATGTACATTATTTCAAAAGAAATAGCTTAATATTATTTTATGTATTAACATATTCATTCAAAACTAAAATTTCATCACAAAAGATCATACAAACTGGTCAAAATAAAGTACATTGAGGATATTAACTTCATTTTTCTGATACCAAAAACTCAATTTCATTGCAGCAAACCAAAATGCAGACTACATAAAAATAAAATGAACTTGCAATTTGCAATAAAATGAAATGCAATTTGATTTTTCTTCAACACTGGCAAAGTGATTTTTTTACCTCACCTGAAACCTCATGAGCATGAATAAAACAATGAATTACTGTCTTAAGTCTAGAATAAAACTTATCCCTTTCTCTAAGGCTTTCCCCCACTGTGACCTGACACGTATTCTGTGTGAGATTTGCTTTAAGTTCAAGGAATGCCGACATTTTTTCATTATTGCAGTTACTAGAACTCTGGCATAAATTTCTGAATGGGATTGAGAATCGAAATAAATAGTTTATACTCACCAGATCTGAATGTAATGCTGACCATTCAAATGATTAAAATCAGTATTTATGTGAACTGCTTAAAAAATACACATAATTAAATAAATATAATTGTAGGGTCATTTCTCAACTTATTTAAAGCTTTTTGATAATATAAAATATTTGTGCTCAAATTCCTCAGTTTTTGTTTTCCCCATGATTGATGTCATGTACAGATCTTTTATATTGAAGTGAATACTAACATTCTGCTCACTCAAGAACTTTCTCATTCGCCTGTTCATTTTGTTTTTAATTATTTCCTAATAACTGCTTGGATCCATTGGATAAAAAACATTCTGCCCTTTGTAAATCATTGTGAAGGAAAAATCTTACTGAAAACCAATTGCTAATGGTCAAGCTTTGAACTGTGTGTTACATCAGGTGTACGTGTGGATAATATGAATGGATTTGTTAAATTTTTGTGAAAGGAATATTTAATTAAATCTAAATTTAATTATTGTTTATTTATTACAAATATGTAATACACACAATGCAGAGTGCTGAAATTGCCTAAAATTATCATAGAATTTGCATTTCTTGGGATTTTTTGTAATACTACATACTGCTAAATCTAAGGTATGGCAAAATGGAAACCAACAAGGTTACTTAGGTGTAGGAGGTACCTTGTTTAGTAGTCATTTATATTTTCTGCGTCATGAATGCTGTTGCATAGAGCTTAGGTATGTGTGAATTCGCATACAGTTTTATATCTAAATTCTGGTTATCGTTTTTCAGTGTTTTTATTGTGCTTCAGGTTTTTATTCATAAGAATACATAGAGGGAAAAAAGTAAGAGGGGTGTGTTACAGGGATAATCTAAAAGTGTGAACAAAGTCATGGAGCTGTAGCGAAACCTCTTCTCCGCCACGTATGGTGATGTGTGGCAGGGAGGGGGTCTGGCTGTAGCCAATTGTCAGCATCTTCATTACTTCCCTTTGGAGAAATAAGTGACCTCTTGTACATGCCCAAAATGGTATCTCTTATAGGATTATTTTTTAGAATTAGAATATGCTCCAGGCCAGGGCATGATGCTCTACTAAAATTGCAAACAACTCATTTTAAAGAATATTTCAAATGATTAATAGGACATAAGTTTACTCTTTCATGAATATGTCCTGTTTTTTCTCATTACTTTACTTTTTGTCGTTTTTTAAGTCATGGATTTTTTTATTCACGATCCTTTTTTTTATGATTATATCTTGAAATGTCTCTGTCAAGTGTGTTAGAAATGTTTCTTGACCCTACTTTATTATGTGGAATGGAAATTTTATTTCATAATTAGTTGTTTCCGTGTTTGTAGGCCGTGGTCCAACGGAGACTGGTCCAAACGTTTCGCCTGCAACTCCAGTCTCCGTTGGACCACGGCCTACAAACCCGGAAACTACTTATGATGTAGAAACCGGCCGTGAACGCCTACATTGTATGGAAATTTTATTGTATTATAAGTGTCATTTTGAGAGTAGGGTTTTCCCTTGTATTGTTGATGTATATTTAGAAAAAAAAACTTTGTATTTCTTTTGCCCTTAAGTGTATCCCTATTGTGGAACAATTATATCAGAAGTAAGATGTACAGCAATGTTGGTGAACAAAGAACAGACATTAGTTATTTTTTTGTAAATTGCAAATCAATTCTTTTTTGGTTTAGTCTTCGTGACAATTAGAGAGCATAGGCTTCCGCGGCCGGAGTCAGTATGTACTTGACCGTCCGGGAGACGCCGCGTCCAAGGCATAAGTGCAGTACTTTCGGCGGCCATTCTGCGACCTTCCTCAGGGCGTAATGCGTGGACGTCTCTCGGACAACCAAGTACATACTAATAATTCACTGTTTTTGGTTTTAGGTGCCATGCATTAGGTAAAAGCATACAAATGTTGTTTTGTTTTATCACAACTGTTCGTTTACTGTATGCAAGTCTACTATCATGATTCGCACATTTATTGAATTGATCTGGTCATGTTCATGGTCGGATTTTTATTACAATTGTTTAGTTCTGATAATTTGTGATCATTTCTTAAAATAAGATTTTGGTGGTGTGTTTTTTGTATTATTTTATTTTCTTTTTTTGCTAATATTACTGTTTAAGTTGGTGTTGTAATTACTTGATTCATTAATTATAAATTAATGATGAATCTAAATTCTGTGTAAATAATTATCCGGTTTGATTCACTACCACAAAGTCATAGCAACTGCATTGTATCACCGAAATGTCTTGTATATAATGTATCTGTACTTCCTCAGTTTTGAGCCTATTTTCTTGTTATTGGTTACTTAATTAGTTGTGAGCCCGAGGTGGACGTGGGTAGAACTGACTCATTGTAAGCACTATATGTGGAGTCTTGCCACTGTTTTTTTGAGAGATAACTATATATATTTTGTAGTTAGATCATTAATTTGTGATCATTGTATACAGTGTGCTATTATATTGTAATTGCCATTTATGTATCAGTAGTGTTGTTCTTGTATTTGTATGTTTTACCACCAGCCCTGAGGATGGAGTAAAAAGTATGAAAACATATGTTTTAATGTCTTAATTCATTCCAACCAAATCTGGTGATCTACATTTCCTTTCCTGTTATATATTTGTCAAACTATGGACCACGTGTGAGTGGGTAGTCAGTCCCATTAAAGTTTCTTCATAATTGCACTGTTGTATTCAATGGGAATAGATATAAATATTTTTGTTCAGTGTGGAATTAAAGTCCCGGAAATTAATTTGGTCACACTTGTTCAAGCAAGCAAGAAAGAGTGCATATTACAATTAGTTAGGACCAAAGCGACTAGAAAAAACGGAGAATCATGTTTACTAATATGTCCCTCTACTACATTGTTCATTCTTTGTGAAATGATTTTTTCAATGGTCCCTGTAAAGTAGTGGAGTGAACGTGTGTGCACCTAACATTCAAGACTTTTAAGTTACACTTTATCACAATTTGTTATCAAAAAGAATTTTAAAGTGCACATAGCACAGCCCATTTCTCTCAAGGTGATGAGATGTGAGGAAGTGGTGAAGCCAACTGCAAATGAGGAAGGGATTGCCATTGGCGACTGATGCTGATGAGCTCTTGGTCAGAATCTTCAGAGGAATTGCGACGTAGAAATTATGTATGGAAAATAAAGAGAAAGGGATGCTCAAAAATAAACTTTAAAAGTATATTTCACTACTCTGAACCCTGTTCAAAGGAAAGAACGTCTTGTCACATGGCAAATAGTGTGATCAAACGTGGGGCACTTGTTCATAAATCATAATTTTAAAACCGTAAAAATAGTTTTAAAATATCGCATTCTGCTTTTTGTTATATTATCTTTCAATTAGTCCGTCTGAGGTCACAAGGCAATTGTGTAGCACTTTTTATTGGTTAATCCGTCACTAGTTAAATGATCTACATCCCTTTATGGAGAGAAGCGGTAGGAGCCTCTGGTAATTTGACTAGACGTCTCGTATTAGCCGTGAAAGTCGCTTATTTTTTTGACCGGAAAACGTGACGCTACAATGTCCCTTTTATGTGATAATGACTTGTTAGCATTAAATTCCGTCAATAATACTAAATTTATCATAATATATTCAGTTTCCTTAAAATTTGTTTACAAAAAACAAGTGACCATATATTGTGCTCATGTGCCACGTAACAATTGTTTAGAGTCTGCTGTGGTTTCTAGGAAGAGAAAATGGACCTTTGACGTCATTTCAACTTGTATTTGCTTCATCTCTAACGATGTATATGGAGAAATTCAATACGATCCTTCTGTTTTTGAGATTTTCTTGACTACGTATGCAATCTTACGTTGTATTAACCACGTAATGTGAACTGGAAATCGAACGTCAGAGATAAAAAAAAAAAAGCATTTTTGCGTAATTTTTGAAAAAATCACAAAATATAGGAAAATGGTGATTATCTTATACAGCGGATTTAGCCTTATTCACAGGGGGAATTTTCTATACATGTTCTTAATAAAAAGAAAATTCAAATATATTTGTGTAGTTTTCCATCGAACGTAGTACGGTACGAGAAAAACACCGTAAACTGGGCAAGACTAAAACGCCAACAGAAAACTCTCTCGCTCTCGCCAGAGTGGCAAAAGTAATTGTAAACTTACACACACTGACTAGCTCCTTCGGACAACGTGACAGTAATAATTATAGGTAGGCAGAACGACATAAATCATGGCTGTAAATTTAACCCGGAAGAACATCTACCAACGATTCTAGAGACTGCCACTCACACTAATGTCATGACTACTCTTTCCCCCTGGCACATTATTGCCACAAACAATGAAATTAAAATGGCAAACAACCGTTTAAAACATCACTTGAGATAGACACTAATTGCACTACTTGATCTTGACATTCTCTCAAGAAACTTCCTTACAAAACCTGGTCTCCATCTAACTCTGGAAGGCAAGCAGAATCTTGGTGCCATGTTAACACGTGTGTTGAGCTCTTTTCCACCCTTGCAGCTTCACACCTCATCCTTGCCTATCCCACCATCTACAGCTGCCTCCTTGCTATCTTTTCTATCTACCCCTACCTCCCGAAAACCACCTCCATTTCATGATCCTATCCCAACTGCCACACCTGTCACTCTCACATCTGCTACAACTTCCTCTTCTAGACAAAAACCTCAGCCAACATACAACTTTCATTGCAACTGCAGACCCCCCCACCTATGACCTGTACTTAACCAGGAAAGCCCACAGCACACAAAAACAAATATCTATATGTACTACATCAAAATGTCAAGTCCTTAAGCTCACAGATTTAGAAATATTACTTGAACAAGACCTACAACACTTAACAATATTATACTTTAGTGAACATTGGTTATCGCAAAACAACTAGATAGCACACACATTCCAGATTTCACCCTAGCCAGTGGCACTTGTAGGGAAATAGGCAAATCACATCATGCTTATAGTGGTACTTGCATCTTTGACACATAATTAATATTATTTTTAACAATCACAAATTACTCTTCTCTTTTAAAAGATAAAGATTTTGAAATATCTATTATAAATTTGCCAAAACAAAGAATATGGATTTTAGGTACGTACCACATCCCCACCAGAAACACAAATAATTTTTCTTAAAAAATCTTAAAATTTTTCTTGAGAAAGAAAAGAGAAAGTATTCAAAAATTTACTTAAATATATAAATTTACAAACTGTTATAAATCAACTGACCAGAATATCTATATAAAAATAATAATAATAATAATAATAATAATAATAATAATAATAATAATAATAATAATAAAAAAAAAAGCAGTACTGCCAGTGATCAAATAATAATAGACACAAATAATTGCAGCTATTCAGTTGTTACATATAACACATTCTTAAAAACTTTTATGCCCATTTTGATACTCAAAATCAAAATGGACATTAAACTTTTTAAGGAAACACTATATAGAAACAGCTGAAACTTCTCTCAGGAAAACTTAGACAAATTTAACTCTTCAATAAGTTCAGAAACCTGAGAAAAGTTGTACAAATTAACCGACATTAATATTAAATTTAACTTATTCTTAAACATATTTCAAAGTTATTTCAACACTGTTTTCCCACAAACAATGAAGAAAAAAGCAGAAACCACAAATCATGGATAACAAAAGGAATTAAAACATCATATGAAAGGAAATGAATCATGCATGAAACAATCCATCACAAATGTAGTTCTGATTTCATTGCTTATTACAAAAAATGCAAAAGTATCTTGAAGAAAGTAATTGAACAGCCCAAACTGTTAATGATTGATCATTGCCAAAGCACAAAACAAAACAAAAGTAATGTAGAACATTGCAAAAAAACTCCAAAAACAAAATACAGAAACACCAAGAACATTGAACTTCATTACAAAAATATTTTTTTGTGAAACCCACAAGCAGTAACTTAACACATTCAATAGACATTTCTCAGAAATTGGAAAAAAAATTAATTCACTGCAACTAAATAATATACATATGCAGTCAAATATCCACACATCAACAAATGTAAACTCTGTATATATCTGTGAAACATCACCTGCGGAAATATAAAACATCATAAATCAAATGAAAAACAATCCTTGACACGACTGGATAATATCCTTGACACCCTCATTAAACATACTATTATCCAAACTTGAAACTTTAGAAATTAGAAGCATTGCACATCAGGTTAAATATTACCTTTCAAGTCTTTGTCAAGTAGTCACAATCAAGCATGTTAGAGGTAAAAATATTTCTACCCATCTTTCCCAACCTAGAATGATAAATTAATGAGTGCCACAAGGATCAATCCTAGGCATCATACTACGAGTATTTCTATTATACATCAATGACATTCCCTTCACCCTACAAAAGAGCAAAAATTGCCCTATTTGCAGATGACACAAACATTATTAGTAAAGCAAATACCCAACAAACTACAAAAATAGCACAAAGCCTTAGAGGCACTAGTACAATGGTTCCAGGAAAATAAACTCATCATAAACACCAGTAAAACTGTCACCCTAAACTTTCGGAATCCACTCTAAAGAAAAGCCTCCTGCACAATTGATGATAAAAAAAAACATGCCTATAAAATAGCCCAAAAAACGACTTTCCTTGGATTGACTAATCAAGATCTAAAATGGAACTCCCGTATCACAGATCTAAATAACAAGCTGAGCAAGTCGTGTTATGCCATATTCAGCCTTAATTCAAATTCTAACTTAGATATACTGCAAATGGTGCACTTTGCAATTGTTCACTCACACCTAAAATACAGAATAATATTCTGTGGAAATTCCCCAGAAAGTATTCACACTTTTATCATCCAAAAACTAATATTGAGAACAATGACCAATGACAAACACTCACAAACATGAGTCCTGTAAACTACTGTTCAAAAAAAATTACAAATACTACCACTCCCATGCATGTACATATTTGAAATATTAATCTTCAAATAGAAGACACTTATGGGAAACAAACATTCTATTACTCTAAACACAGATGTTCATAACTACGATACTAGACAAAACAATTCTGCATGTCCCACACAGTGAGACTTCACCCTTTCAAAAATTTCCCTTATAGAAAGCATTACACTATATAACAAACTCAAGCGAATTTAAAAGCTTAAACTCGATACACTCAAAAATAAACAAAGTTTTCCTGTTAAATCATACATTCTACAGTACAAAAGAATATTTACATTATAAACACGTATCTACATCAATATAAACTTGTTCTAATAGTTTTCGCATTTTCTGTTTCATGTTTTTCTCTCCTAAACCCCTCCTAAACTGGTTGTTGGATATAAAGGACAGACCCAGCCCTGGCATGAATCTATGAAGACTTTCTTTCTCTTTTTTTTTTTTCCCTTTCATTCCTGTTTTTATTATGATTGATTTATTTTATTTTAGTCTTCTTACACTACCATCTATAAAATTAATTAGCATTCCATTGTATTGTATTTAGTATAAAAATTGAATTGAATTTTAATTTATGCATTTAATTTTTATAAATACATATATTGTGCATTATATGATTATATACATATCCTGACTTGTCATGCGTAGCATATGCTGTATTTATGTGACAAATATATTAATAATAATAATAATAATAATAATAATAATAATAATAATAATTACATAAAAGACATAGTAACAGAATAATATTAAATATATTTATAACACACATATCAACATTCAGGAAACTAATTTATTTTTTAAATTGTTCAGACTTTGAGGAAAGGGATCGAAGATTGTCACAGGCAAACTGTTCCAGTCTCTAATAGTTCAATCTCTTTCTAATAATACCATTTCTCTGTGATATGTGGATTCATAGTGAGAATAGAGGAAGTATACTATATAATCCCTTCCTAATAGTATCATCCCTTTATGATGTGAGTATTCAGAATGAAAGGTGAAGAAATTTGGACACCCGCCACCTATTCAAAACAATTTTTATCTCTCTCATCTCATTGGCTCAAAATTGCAGGGAAGCACAGTGTAATGGTGGTTGGTTTATAATGGTTTCAGCAGTATGCTATTGGTAGTATGTTGTGAACAAATGAACAACATAGTGCGTGGTGGTCGCCGCGAACCTGCGTGAAAACTAGCTGGTTGCGTCTGTGAGCGGGACGATGCGCGAAAAAGCTATGATGAAGTGGTGGTTAGTGTTGCGATGGGCTATTTATGTTGAAAAGTTTTGATTCGAAGTAAAGAGGAGAAATGGCTAACATGATAAACACAGACGAAAACTTCTGTTTATACATGGACGACATTGTGAAAACAGAGGAAACTGTAAGTATTTTGAGCAGTTCGATCTTTCCATAATATTCTATTGGACGTCATTTAGGCAATTTCTTTGTGAATTCATTATGTACCGGGCACTTTAGCTTATCGCAAATCCGTAATATTCGTGGATTGAAAGCTCCGGGGTTTGAGTTTTGACGGAGGCAGACACTCCACATCAGTTGTGTAGTAAGGGTCGAGATTGCTAACTGCCTGGATGAGAATTCTAGAGACAGGCTGGCCTGACAGGTTGTTTTCAAATTTGCATCAGATCAGTTCCAGATGAATGCCGGGGCTGTATCTTACTCAGAGCCACGGATCAAATGCAAACCATCCTTCTCCATCCTGCCCCTACTTCCATTATTAAGGACAGGCTATGGGCTGATCTCCCATGATCTTAAAAAGTACTGTGAATATGTCAGTCTCACAGTATGGCTAGACTAATGGCGAAACCAATGGAGGGTGGTGGACTCAGAGAAAGAAGACAAAATTAATTCTGTATGACATTGTACAGAACTCTGATCAGATGAGAATTCCTAGATTATTACAATATAACTTGACATAGATGCTTGGTTGCTGCACCATTAAAACTCAAGGTGCAATTTTTTTGTGAATTTAGAGTTATTTTACTTATGACTAAAGGAGAAATTCATTAATTCAAATATCTCATTTCTAGGTTAAGGATGAACCAATGGGACAAATGGAAGATGATTTTGAGAATGCAATATGGAATTGTCTGGTGAGTTCTGTTTTATTGTGGATGCTAAGCTATATAAATTTAAGGACATTTTTCATGACAGTAATTAGAAAATAATATATCTATTGAAAATTGTGAAAGTAATTGTTATGTGTATAATTAATGACTGATTAATGTGTGACATTTGCAATCTTCCATGCAGGAAAACACTAATGGCTGCTCTGAAGATGACATTCTAAAAGTGAGTATTGTTTTAAGTTCTCTAATTAAATTGTTTTAAGCATAGGTAACTTGGCATCCACTGAGAATAAGGATATGCATTAATGATAACCCTGAGTTGACAGTTATGATAATGTTCGAACAACTTTTTTCTTAAAGGACAGGAAATTTGAATTAAATTCAGACAAACTGCTCCTTTTCTGATTTTTCATATACACGCAAAATAATGTGAATTTTGGTATTTGCTATAGACTGTTTGATTATCGGTGGAACTAGAAAAAAATCACAAACTCTTGTCTTCTGAATCACTTTCTATATTTTCAAAAAGTTTCAATTTAAATAAATTTATTTAATTGTGTTAGTAATGGCTTATTACTTCAATTACTGCCATATTATAACACTATTCTTGAAGACAATAACATTGCTGAAAAAAAATGTGAAATTGAAATTGGAAGTGGTAAATATTTTAAAGTGTTTGGAGTATGCTTATATTGCTCAAATATGCCAAAGCTTATATTTTCTTGAAGATGATGATCATGATTTACATAATGTGTAATTGGCTAATGATGTATCGCATGGGGGGTATGCAGATAGGGTTTTGTATTTTGGGAAGGAAATTGAACTTAAGAATTTGAAGAAAGACTCCCAAAATTCCTCAAGACCATAAGCATTTAGAAAATGACATGTTGAATAGTTTGTTTATAGATTCAAAGAGACAAGAAAGAATGTGGAAATATAACTAAGGGATACTGAACATTGCACAGGATGGTCACATTTTGGAAAGAAAAAAAAAAAAATCAGGGAATTTGTAGAAGAATTATTAGAAGTGAAATTTTAAGGTGGTTATATTACTAGAAAAACTTATTTAAAAAAAACCTAGTCCAGCAAAAAATATTGACGCAAGGTTCGTTGATTGAAAAAAAAAAAGTTACTTTATCAAAGTAAAGTCAGAGAGCTGATAAATTAGTATTGGGCTTGCTTTAATATTTTTAAAAATGTGTGAAATCTTCTACAAACCAAAAAATGGGCGGAGGGGAATACATTGGAAAACTGGGAAAAGTTGGGGGAATTTTTTGTAGGAAACAAGTGGCAACCCTGTTGCAGATTTTGTAATGTTCTAGGGCAACATGTGGTGTAGCTGGCAGCATTTTTTCTAGATATCAGTGTTTGTATCTGTTGATCAAAGTGTAATTTATGCTGAAAAAAGTAGGATCTTGGCAGGTTATGGTTGGTTCCCCATTTCTTTTTTCCATTGCCCCGAGCATCATCCGTACTGTTTGTTACTCCCCCTATATGTTTATATTTACTTCCATAATAGAAAGAGGTGACTAGCAGTGGACTTGAGTAACTTGACTGTGAAATAACTGTCTCTGGTAGTCTCGCAGCACATAAAGGCAGAAGATAAATATACATTTGATTCCAGTTATAATGAACTTCTGGGGAGTAACATATTCAGATCATTATATCTAATGATGTCAAAATTAAATAGAATTTATCCGTAACAATTGATATTGTTAATATTGAGGTAAAGCAAAATACATTAACAGCACCAACTGAAAATTCTAATATCTTCATTTTTCCTTAAATAATTAATTATTTTCAGTTGTTTGTTTCATACTTTTTCATTAGTAATTTCAGTAGATCCAGAGTTTGTGCTCTCTCCATACATGATTTTGCATTGTCCTTTGAGTGTAAGTATTGTAATGCAGTCTTGACACCTTTCAATGCTTGCACTGTTAAAACGTAGTCCCACTCTCTGAAGGTCCTTTTACTTGCCTAATTACATACGAGATGCTTTTGGTAGCAGGATGGTGCAAATTACTTATGAAGCTTATCTCTTGTCCGTGTGGCACTGAAGATATCGCCAGGCTGTGCTTTGTCCCATGGAATACATCAAGATTGAAACTGAAACAATCAATTGCTCATCACCTTTGCCAGTCGTACACTCAACCCCATGCAGAACACTGTCTTTGTTTCTGCAGTGAAACTAAGTGGCATAAGGTTATCAGTAAGGTCCAATTCAAGGTCCACCACCTTCACATCAAGAGAGACTTCTTCGTGTTTGACAGTTGGCTGACAATATTTTTTTGAAGTTGCGTAGTGTCGGAATTTGTGGCACTAAGACAATACATTCTTTTCAAGTAGGGAATTAATTTCCTGGATGACTGATATTCTACGTTTACTGTTGCTGAGGTTCAGGTTCACTATAACCAAATTTTCTTATGCTTATTTGTAATGTAAGCGAAACGGGACCAGTGACCTAAGTTCACTTATAACTGCAGGTTCACTATACCAGAGTTCACTGTAACTGGAGCTGAACTGTATTTTTAAAATCAGTGCTAGTTGTCAACTTTCCGTCATTTGGGAAACATTCAAAGTTTTGAAAACAAAATTATTGGATCATTTCTTAAAACTTGCTAAAATGCAGGATTTCTCTATGGCAATGGAGATATTTTGCATCTAACTGTGAACAGTTAAAACTGCTTTATGCAGAATATGATGGATTCCATCTCTACACATTCTTATTTGTCTGTTCAGGTACTAAATTCTTTAAAATCATATCTTTAAGTGCATGTTAAGATTTCATAAGAACTGGTAGTTATAAATAATATTATGTGTTTATACAAAGATGGGGTTTTGGCCTTGTTTTATTTAACAGACAATAATCTTCATTGCTTATTATATTTTAAGAGCGAGTTGAGCAAGCAACATTTTGAATGTAGCCATTGGCATCTTTTTCAAGTGAACTGGGTCTGGTGGGAAAAGCCATGCGAATTTGAACTGTTTAAAATTTACGCTAAAATTTAAATTAAAGTTACACAATTACGAGATGCCATTTTTTGCATGTAACAAGTGCCTCTTCTGTGAGCCAATAAGGG
This sequence comes from Gryllus bimaculatus, assembly GCA_017312745.1. Classification (NCBI taxonomy): domain Eukaryota; kingdom Metazoa; phylum Arthropoda; class Insecta; order Orthoptera; family Gryllidae; genus Gryllus; species Gryllus bimaculatus. The sequence continues at coordinate 624,797 of BOPP01000151.1, read as the reverse complement.
ATTTGTTTGGAAGATATCTGCAAGATATTTTGAAAAGGTTCTGCTTACTTTTTTTTAGTTCCTTTCCTTGGTGAGTAATAAGATGTTTTATCTGTCATATTTTCAGCACTGTACGCCAGTGACACTTCTTTTGGTTTCTGAACTTGGTCTTTCTTATCTCTTAAGAATTTGATCTTACTGTTAAAAATTGTTTTATGAGATGGATTATGACATTTTCTTGTAGCACATATTTTTTCTGTAACTAACTTTTTAATCTCAGTAGGTGTTGTTTCCTTCAGACTTTCAAGGCTTTTTTGTTCGTTTCTTGGTGTTATTTCATACTGCTTCTTCAATTCCATTAGTGAATCTTTGAACTTCAATTTCCAACCTTCTTGGGGTCTTTAACTGAATTCTTAGCTTAATGTTATTTTCAGTTTGATTTTAAAACTCTCCCCATCAGTTGTTTTGTCACATTATTACAGTCCCATAGCATGATCGCTGCACTTTGGACACAGGTTTATTTTTGAGGTTCACTCCTCTAGATCCACCACGTTTTGTTAAACATGGCTTCCTGTTGTATAGAAAGATTACTCTAAGGGACTGCTTTGACAGCTACTGCTTGACCACTGCTGGCAATGTATCTTCAGGTTATGACCATGCTGTGGCAATGTAACTATGCAGATGGCTCACTTGCAAAAGGCTTTGACACAACTTCCTGCAAAGTCATTAAACAACGTCTTTCATTTGTTTTCCGAACTGTCAGATTGGTCACGTGTTAGAATAATTTCTCTATAGTGTGTGACTCTTCTCAGTGCAAGTCAGTCATGGGCAAGGCGAGACTATTAGACATCAAGCATCTGGTTTACTCTACATTAGCCTCTGGGTTTAGGGAGGACCAGCTAATAAATAATAGTGCTATCCTTGAACACATTCAGGTCACTGCCTGTACAATATACAGGCCCTGACATTACGCCAAGCAAATCTACGTGTGTTAATTCATACCTTTGATTTACTTATTTATGCCATTTTTCCATTCTCTGATTATTCATGGTGGTTTCTACATCAACAATGTACCTAAATATACCTCTAGATTTTGTTTGCTGCCATTTAATTGGTAACAAATAGCTTTGGAATAAATTGAAGAGCGTGCCCTCTGCTGTGATGCCTAAGGAGTACTGTTAAAAATTACCAAGCCAAAGCTAATTATTGGGGATAAAAAGTAACGTTTATTTTAGTATTACAATAGAAACTAATCTGATGTTATGTTTAATGTTCTAATATTAATCAAATTTGTAAGAATTCAATTAAAATTAACTTGTTGAACTTTTTTTGAGACTCGATTTTTTGTGTTGTACATGTTAAAAGTATTTTAAATAATTAATGTAAACACAAAAGTTGGAACTTCATGTAAAAGCACAAGATTAATTTTTTGTTTGATTTTTTTAATAAAAAAAGTTTTTGGTATTATTATTATTATTATTATTATTATTATTATTATTATTATTATTATTATTATTATTATTGGTTTAGAAGATATGAGCTTTCAAGTATACCCCAAAACCTTATGACCTGTAGTGGAAAAAAGTTGGGCAGAGGCTACGACCTGACTATGTTTAAGGGAAAGGAGCTTCCTCTTCCAAATCCCTTTGCAATGCTATTGAAATTGTAATGGACGATCTGGTTTGCTACATATCAGCAAGAGAGGGAGCAATTACTACTTCATACAGAATGTCAAATATTGTAATCGGTTTAATGTACCCGAGCAAAGCCGTGGATTTTAGGGGCAAAAAAATCCTTCATACGCCTTCCTTCGGAGGGGAAGTAAAGCCAGCTGTCCCATGTTAGTAGATTTACTTGCATGTAAAAGATCCTCAAGCCTAAATGACGCCTCTGATCTAAATTCAAAAACCGCCTGTTTCTCGCCCAAGAAATACCTCCTTCCTCTGCTAGTGGGTGAAAGGAGCGTAGCTAGTGTAGCTAAATTTGCGTGGTCAGACGGAAGTGCGGGCCTGACGGCCCGAGTCTCGCTACATAAAACAAGGCTTCAATTCAATTTAATTCAATGTATAACAGAACTTTGTGCCTTGCGAGCATATCTGTAAGTACCAGATAGGCATTATTTGAATGAAGAAATAAAAGTATATGTATAAATAAATGAAAGACTGATAATCAAGTTAATATATCAGGAGATAGCAAAATTAATTCCTAGAATTTGTTGAAGTTCATTTTTAATGAAGAAACCTTACATTTAGTATTAAAGAATTGTTCCCTTTTTCATGATTATGAATTATTAACATAGGAGTTTGATATCATCTAGGCATTTTTGATGGGTTGGCACTAGTTTTACATAAAATTCAGCTGGTGCCTTTACCTAAATTGCTTAACCTTGCTTCGTAGTGTGACAGAAGTTAAGCAACTCAAAACACCGTGGACTTCTAAATGGGTGTACATGCGTGTTCATACACACTCAGTGCTAAAGATGACGAGACATAATTGCAAAATGGTGTTAAATGTATAAATAAAGGAGGGAATAGCTAAATCTTCAAATGTGTAGGGATCTTCAAATGTGAGTGGATTTTAACTCTTCATTAATAACCGCATTAATGGTGCTCAGTTCATTTGGGTGCTTAAAACGGGGACCAAACCTCCTTTTTACCTTCAAAAAATAATTCACACTAGTTGGACCTCTGGAAATATTTTAGTCCTTTGAAATAATTGTTTTAAAAGTGGAAAAGGCTTCATAACTGAACCAATGTTCAAACAATCCCAGACAATCCATGTAATAGAGTTGGGATACCCTCCAAAAAAGTAATAAAACATCCAAAAAGGCTTCCTTGTATAGATTATAAAAGTTAAAATTCTAGTTCCTTTATGTACATGGATGTCTGGCTTCAAGACACATTTCGAAGTTGTAGCCACCTTCTGGTTAACATGAAAAACTGGAAGAATTCAGAATTTTTCAATGCTCAGGAAAAGTCCGGAGGAAAATCAAGGAATTTGTGAAAGAATAATTTATTGTTTAAGCTCTTTTTTTCCCCCTCAGTTTCTTTTTGGCGAGTTTTTTAAATTTGTACTTTATCATGGTGAAAGCAGAGAGCTTACAACTTAGTTTTTACAAATCTTATGAGTGAAAATGTTTCTAAAACATGCTGGGGAAAACCTTGAAAAGTCAGGGAAATTTGTTTCAGGAAATGTGTGGCCAGTTTTACAGTCAGGATGATATGGTATTGAATTTTAATTTTGTAAATGATTATTGCAACAACAGTGTTTGAATTGTACAAAATAGTGAATTACTTATGGAGGGGATTACGTTTTGCAGGCTGTGTGTCGCTCCCCTCTGATGGTGATGCTGCCTGCATTTGTCGAGGGGGAAGGTGGCCCTCCAGAGTCGCTGTCTGCCTTGGAGGAGCAGGACTTGTTTGCAGTGGTGGAAGGTACAGTGTGATCAGAGGGGATACTATCTGCAATTGCTCAGTGCATCTTTATCACTGCAGTATCTTGTGTTGTGTATACAAGGGGTCCTGTACTGGAATGTTGGAGTCCTGACCTGATTTTCTATTCTATAGCTAATAATTACAACTTAGTGAATTCAACAACAACAATTAAAGATCTTTTTCTCCTAATGGGTATGGATAATCTCTAAAATGGAGTCAGAATGAGAAATTCAGCACATGCGACATACATTTCAAAAATAACCCTATAGAGAAGTGTACCTTAAAATACATGATGTAATAAAAAAGCTGACTTGTATGTGGAATGAGTAAAAAATTTACAAAGATTTAAAATATATATTATGGATTTAATTGCAAAATATCTTAATTCATAGTAATAATAGTAATAAATAATTTATTATCGTAATAATTATTTTATCATGGTTTTTAGAAATGCTATTTGAAATCATATAAATTCAACCACATTAACAATTTTTCAGTGTAGTTCAGAAATAGTCAATAATATAACGATAGAACTGATTTGGAAATGTCATGGCATTTGTAGATTAATATTTATAAATCCAGGAAAAGTTTTGAGACACTATATTGGTAGTTAAAACAAAATATGGTAGTAATGGCTTTAAAACTTGCTGGTATGTATCATCTGTAAGCTCTTCTTCACCGTTTATCTCTAATCGTAATAGTAGGGAATTCTGAATTAGTACTGAAACTTCTAATCCAAAATTTTCGTCAACTACATTTGGTTCTTCCCTGTATTTGCTTATCACTTCTATATTTGTGTCCCCTAATTTGTAAAGAGATTAATACACCACAAACTCAATGTAATTAGTGTTCACTTCTACTTTTGCAATTGCTCTTTTAATCATTTTTTAGGTGAATCTTTATAAACATTAAAAGGCCACTATTTTATATGATTATGTGAATAAAGTGTTAAATTTAATAAGAATAAGTTGTTAGTTACATTCAATGGTAAATCAGTATTTGCACTGTTAAGAACATAAATGTGTGAAGTTGAATTCAGATGTGCTTCCAATCTCATATTTTTCCTGCAGTTCTGGTTTTCTCTGTATTTACTTGGTGTTCTTCAAATTTAATGTATTACTGAGTAATACAGACATCACACTGCACTCCTTACAATGAAAGTAGCACCATCATCGACAGTTCTGTTGCGCATTTCACTTGTCCCACAACAAACATTGTTGCCATTTTCCTGCTGCCTTCCAGTTAAGTTGAGTGTTGCCAGGTAGAGATTTATTGCAGCATCGAGTGTAAAGCCATTTTTAACACAGGTAGGAATTTTAAATCACACAGTGGACATTTTAAAATTAAGTTAGAGTATAAGATGCAGCTGAGTTTTGGAGGCAATTTATCGAAAAGAAAAGTGTGTCATATAGACTAAAATACGGTTAGTAAAAATAAATTCAGTATCGGTAATAAGGTGTCTTGATTTTATTTGGGTTGCATAATAAAATGTATGATTATAAAGTCTGAGTTAATTGGTGATGCGGACCGCTCCTAATAATAAGATTGGAGACAATTTTAAATAAAAGAGAGATGCTTAAGCAAGAAAATTTCTGACAACACACTAAGCACACACCATCATGGATGACACATGGGTCAGTGTCTATTGTGCCAATTTATTTGTGTTCTAGATTATGCTACAGAAAAGTTTTGGTTATTTTCTTTATAATCTAACAGACATAATCTAATTCAATCATACACAAATGATGAAAAATATTTCTATTTATTGTAATAATGTATGCATCATAACCTTTTAATTTATTTATATTCTTTAATTTAATTTGTTAATAGTTAAATGCATACTATAAGACTCTAAAAGGAAATCTTGCAAAAGGAATTCTTGAAATTTTTTTAAAATCAATATCATTGTTACATAACATTTAACTATGACCATTCTACCCCCATGAAATGGGGACTCAGACTACCTGCCCCTCTCTTTAACATTTGTAATTTGTGGATGACCCCCACTAAGATTCATTTTATATTCTAAAACTGAGGAGAATGGTTCTCCTCAACTGAGAATTTTCATCTTGTGCATTGGTTGCAAAAGATGAAATACATACGTAGAGTAATACACAACATTACAGAAAAACTAAACAAAATTGTCCAAAACATTGTAACAGGTAATATAAAAATGAAGATGTATCTATTTTTCTTATTTCCAAGACGAACACAAAATTCTCCCAAATCCAAATTGATGGGACCTTCATTTCAGAATAACTTTTTCTTTTTGGGGGCACCGTATACAGAAAATAATTTCCAGCTTATTATATGTATGTAGTTTATAATAAATGATTCATTATACGCCCCCAAAATGCTTATCTAATGGAACGGGTGACAAAAGCTTCGTGAATTAATTGGTTTTTAATTTTCTTTCAGGTGAGTGCGCGGGAGCATCAACAGTTCCACCACTGATTAAGAAAGAAGTGCCTGCGGAGGTGCGTCAGCCAGTTCATGAACAGACCCACAGATTTGATCCTGATGACCGAGGCTCTCCGAAGGTGTTTATGGAAGTGGGGCGTATTGAACCACCTAGCACCACCACTGTGGTGCAGATGCCAGTGCCGGCCCCCGCTGCAGAAGGAGGGGGAGGAGGGGAAGGAAACAATATTGACCGCGTCAGTGAACCACCAGTACTGCACGTTGCCCTAAGAACTTCAGGGGCGGACAAGGCGTTCCAATGTTCGTGTGGAAAAGTGTATCGGCACAGCGGGAGCCTGTCGAAGCACATCCGTGTGCTTCGCAACCGACTGAGCACGCAGCCAAACCAATCTGGTTGCGGAAATGTTGGCAAGGTCAACACTGCGGTGAATGAGAAGGCCAGAGAGAACAATGCAACAAACGCAAATGTTAATTGTAACACAACTGACATGCAACCCAGGGAATTGAGTGTGTCTGCTTCGCAGAAGGAAGACAGCAGTGGACAGAATTTTGTACTCAACACTGGTTGTTTTCAAGGGGGTAACAACAACATCATCAACAACAATGGAAATACAAGTCCAAGTATGCAGAGTAATGTGACTGTTGGCCACTGCAATTCACTTGCACCTTTTCCACTTCCGAGCCAAGTTCAAGTCAATAGAACAGCAAATACGAATGTGCAATGTAACATAATGGACATGCAACAAAGCCAATTGGAAGTTGCTATTCCACAGGTGAAAAAAGAAAATGACTGTGGACAGAATTATGCATTGAATTCCATTGGTTTCCAAGGAAATAACAAAATTGCAGAGAACAGAAACGCAAACGTACAAAGTAACAAGGCTGTTGGCCTTTGCAACTCGCTCTCTGCTATTCCACCTTCAAGCCAAGTTCAAACACTTAGAACGACAAACATGACTGTACAGAGTAACATGACTGAAATGCAACATGGCCAATTGAAAGCAGCTATTTCACCGCTAAGCAATGCCAGCAGTGGACAGAATTTTGCACTCGGAGCTAGAGGTTTCCAAGAGAGTATTAACTCTATAAACAATGGAAACCTGAGCCCAAATGTACAGAATATTAAGACTATGGACCATGGTAGGTTTTTTGAAGCTGTTCAACCTACAAGTAATTTTAGCTCTATACTCTCTTCCGTTCCCCTTAGTAATAGCCCTGAACAAAATGGAATGAGAAATGTGGAGAGTAATATGAACGCCAGCCAGTACAACTCTCTCACAACTACTCAGTATGCGATCCAAGCCAACCCTGGCCCAGTCACACAAACTAGTGCTGCAGGCAGCAACAGTGCTGAACAAAATGAATTGAGGAACACGAATCATAATGGAATTGACAGGCAGTACAGCTCACTTGCAGCTAATCCACATGTGAGTCATTACAGCAGTGGACACATGAGTACACCAATCCCTGCTGTGCGAGTCACTAACAACACCGGACAAAATGGATTGAGAAACGCAAGTACAATTGGAGGTAACTCGACTGACAGACACTACACCTCGCTTGCAACTGTTCCACATGTGAGCCAAGTCAGCAATGGACATGGTGCTCTGACCGCAGTACAAGATAATGTCGGACAGAATGTAGGGAGAAACCCAAATGTAGATTGTAACCTAATTGTTGGCCAGTACTACTCAGTTGCAGCTGTTCCACAAGTGAACCAAATCTCGCCCAATAGATTCAATGTGTCGGATAATATCAGCAGTGGTCAGAATAGAATGAGTGACTCCAGTGTAGAAAATAACATGCCTGCCAACCAATACTCTGTCATACCTACTCCAACTCCAACGGTAAACCAAACTGTTAGTGGAGGATATTCAAGTGCTCCGGCCAATGCTGTGCTAATTAACTACAGTACCGGACAGAACGGGATTGGAAATGCGTACGTAGAAAGTAACTTGGCTGACAGACTCTACAGTCCACATGTAGGTAGTCTTCCTGTCAGTCAAGCCAGCAGTGGTCATGTCAACACGCTCATCTCTGGTGGACAAAGAAGCAGCAGTACTGCCCATAATGGGATGAGAAACACAAATTCAGAGAGAAATATGACCGATAGACAATATACCATGCTTGAAACTGTTCCACATGCGAGTCAAGCCAGTAGCGGGCTTATCAATGCCTTGGCCACTGCTGTGCGAGATTCTAATAGCTGTGTTCAGAACGGAACGAGGCTCTCAAACATGGAGAGTAACATGAGTGGCAGACACTATACTACACTCTTAACTGTTCCACCTATGAACCAAGCCAGCACTGAGCATGTTAGTACAGTCGTCAATTCTGTACAAGGTTCAATCAGCTCTGGACAAGACGGTACGAGGAACTCGAATATAGGAAGTAACGCAACTCATAAACATTACACCATGTTGGAAAGCGTTCCACATATGAGTCAAGACAACAGTGGGTACGTCAGTGCTCTGACCACACATGTGCAGAATAGCAGCACCACCAACCAGAACAGAATAAGAATCACTAGCGTGGAAAGTAACATGACAGTCAACCAGTATAACTCGCAGACAGGAACTCCTCTTGTGAGCCAAATCAACAAAGCACTGGCAAGTGTTATGCAAAATAGCAACAGGGCTGGAAATGAAATGAAAAATGTTTCTGCAGAAGTCAGCGTAAATAATTGGCAACAACAGGCAAATACAGTAGTTACAGGTAAATGTGACAACCCCATTGACAGAGCAGGGGCACGTGCAGGTCCCTTACGGCCATCCACAAAGATTGCAGCTAATAATCAGGTAGTTAAAAATGCTGGTTGCAATTTTAAGCTCTCTTCCAACAAAGTTCCTTCTTCATTAGAGGCCTGTTCAAAGGACACTGACCCCTATCGCTCAAAGTTCTCCAAGTTACCAGCATCAGAAGGTAGTGGGTACAATTGCTTTTGTGGTGTATCCTTCCAGAACTTAACAACCCTCCTTACACATGTAGAAAACCATTCTAAAGAAGAATTTGAACTGTATTCAACACAGGCTATACTACACATCAAGGACCCAGCTCCCAAAGATAATACAAATTTCTGCTCTGATTTATCCAACAAGTGTAATACTTGTGGAATTTGGTTTGAGGATAATGTTCAGCTGAATTTGCACATGGAAAGTCATGTAAAGGTAGATTGCAACGAACAGACAATATTGAACATCGAGGAAGACAATTTTATTAGCAGTTCCAACAATGATAGAGACAACAATGAGAGAACTTACCAATGTGCCATTTGTGATAAGATTTACAAGGAATTCACAGATCTAATGATGCATATGGAGATCCATCAAAAGAGCGTCACTGATGAACAGGAGACTGGGATCTGTAAGGGATGGAATGATGCAAGAAACAGATGTGTGAGGGAGACGCCTGAACCTCAAGAGATGTTGAACTACCAGTGTGGGCTCTGCAAAAAGCGTTTCAAAAAATTGCGCTACCTCACATCACACATGCGCTGTCACACAAAGACAACCTGCCCAGGAAAAACAAAGAAGTTCCAAGAGCCCTTAGTACATGGAAGGATCAATTCATCAGCCTGTGATGTTTCAATTTCTAACGATCCTGCAAAAAGAATGAAGATAACTCAAGTTCCATTAACTCAGCAAAAGAAATCTGTTAACAATATTACTTCAAGCAGTGGTAACAGTATACCTTTAACAAGTCTTGATCATCTCCAACAGAATAACATGCATTTGGTAAATTCAAAAAATACCATCAATACAAAAAGACCGTTCATCAGTACAAAGCCAAACCACCAATATAAAAAAACAGTCCTTACCATGGAGCGTGGTACTTCTACACATCCAGGTAAGCTTAAACCCAGAAATTGTGTAATAAAAGATCAGTAACCTCATACAAGTAACCTCATACACGTCTTCAAACCATCTACATTTCATGTAGAATAGAATGCACATGAATGTGTTTCAGAGTCAACCCAATTAGTGAACCCTGTAAAATTTCGGATTGTGAAATAAAAATTACTTGTCAGTGAATAACTTCATGTGTACACTGTGACCAAAATAAGATTTGATGCGGCAACAACTTGATTGATATATTACGTAAATCTTCTGTGTGTGTGTTTTCTCTTCTTTTTCTTTTCCAGCTTTCTAAACCATATATTTTATTCTTAACACCATAACAAAAATAGTTGTTTATGATACAAGTGGTGAATTAATACATACTATTTTTATTTTGTGAGTAGGAATGGCTGTGACCCAAGGCTTGGTGGCACAATCCTGAGAGCAAAATAAAATCATTTTTACCACATGTGTCATACACTATTTTGTAGACAGCCTTATTTTATTCTTTGTCCATTTTCCCCTTTCTGTTCTTTTTGACCTTTTAGTTCGTTTTGTCCTTTGTTGGTTATTTTTTCCCTTCTGGTCAGATGAAGGTGTTGCGTTTATAGATCTCTCAGAACACTTGAGCTAGTGCTAGAAATTTTAACTTTTAGCATTCTAGGGATGCTCTGAAAGAACCGCTTTTAGTAGTGGCTGTGAAAAAAAAATGTTATTGCTGAGAGAACTTCTCGCTTTCATTTGACTAAAATACCAAAAGATTTTTTTTTTTTCTTTTTTCCTCAAAATGTAATCGGTTCTCTAAATAAGGCCGTGCACACCTTTCAACTTTTTTTTTTTTTTTGCATGAAAGAGTTTTTTAAACAGTATTTTCCCAAAACTGTTTCAAATAATTTTTCCTGTAAATTTTTTCCTTGAAAGGGCAGTGCTGGTCCCATTTTTGGTGCAATATTTTTGAAAATTGGAAAAAAAAAAAGTTAACATTGCAAAAGTTTTTGTTTCAGTAATGGATTAATCAGTGCCTTGTACAAAATTTCAAGTTGCTTATTTTTGACATTGTAAATTTACAAAAGCAGTACTTTACCTATTTATTTCTATGGGTAGAAAGACTTGTCATGGAATTTGACTTGTCAGTTTTCACTGGGTGCGACGTGCATATCAATACACTGTGTACAATGTTTTCTTCTTTTTAGTTGTGTTCTGATTGTATTGAAAATTATATTTGTTCCTTTCTAGATACTTGTTCCACAACTGGTGGTCCAATGTCAATTAGGGTACAAGCTGCTCTTACTGACATAAGTCAAGAAGCGAATAGAAGAACCAACGAAAACCATGAAGACATTGGGAGTCCTCCGACTGCCACAAGTGTCACCAAGGCCGCTACACTCTCTGGAGAAAGCAAAACTTTTTCCTGTATATGCGGAATGGTGTTTAGAACATCATGTGCGCTTGCTGCACACACCACCGATCACATAGGAAGGCGAGAGTACTTTTGTGATATTTGCGGCAAGTTGTTTAGACAGAAGTGCATCCTGTTGTCGCACTTACGTTATCACAGTTATCAAAAGGCATACAAATGTTGCAAGTGCAGCAGATCCTTTGAACGTCACAGTGATTTCATGGCCCACAAGCGTCTCTACAGGGTAAATGCCAGTTGCTATGTTTGTCGGAAGAAGGTAACGCGGGCAGTGTGTGGGGCAAACCACACGCTCCCATTTCAGAACAAAACGTTTTTGTGCGTTGATTGCAATGGCTCAACCGTGCCCGATAATCCAGATGAGACCAGGGATAAATTGGGTAGGTTTACGCGCAAACACGGCAGTTCATCAGGTGGTGTTGGTGGAGAAATCGGTGATAAAGGTGAATCAGAGGCAACAAAAAGTGTGTTGTCGTGCACCATTTGCAAGAGTGTATTTACAGACAGCAAGAGTTTGCTCATTCATTCACATTCTCATTTAGGTGAGTACAATACACTCAAAATAGGTCAAGAGTAGTGATTACACAATATTCATAATAGTTTTAGATTATCTTTTTATTTACTTATTATTTTACTTTACAGACAATTAATGTCCAAAGTAAGAAAAATGGAAAAATGTTGGAAGTTGTAGATATTGAATTTTTCAAAACCTTCCTTCTGCCAGTAAATGTAGAATTTTATTAGAATTATCAATATTGTTAGTAAATTTGTGCTGGCAAATGTTTAATTTAGCTCGATTATGATTATTCCATTTCAGTCCCGTCTTTTGAAACTATTCAGTGTCATGTTGGGCTAAATTTTGAACATTTTGTAGATGTTTAGTTTTGTGCAAATATCAGTTGTCAATGACACTTGCCAAATTAATAAACAACGTGGTATTCTGTCCTGCATGATACTGGCTACTTTTAATTTGGAATCTAAAAGCAAATTGTCCATTTCTAGGTGAATGTGCTGTGCTCCTGGAACGCTTGAACACCGCAGAGATTTATAAACGAAGCTACAATTGTGGGAGGAATGAAGGAACAGTCAAAGTAGCTTCCTCCCATCCCCCCAAGGCATCTGCAGCAGGCATCCAAATATCCAACAGGCTCTCCAAAGCAGTTGGGAAAAAAAGGTTCACATGGAAATGTCGCTGTGGAGGAGTTTTCAAATGGCGCAGCTCTATGAAGAAACATCTGTGCAAGTACACAGGTCATCAGTGTGTTGTTTGCCGGAGACTTTTCAGACGGTTTGCATCCCTCAGGGACCACATGAGATCACATACTGGGAGGAGGAAGTATAAGTGTACCACTTGCACCGAGTCGTTCTCACGGTTACGTGACCTGGAAGTGCATCAGCATTGCCATGCTGAGAAAGCGCCAATGGGGAATGTGGAAGCGTGCAAAGCAAATTCTCAGATTGAGCCTGATGAAGCAGAGAAAGGTTCTGAAGAACTTGGTGAGCCACAAGAAAATCATGGTTCAAGTGAGGTTAATAGTCTTGAAAAGGAAAATCCAGGTAATACCAATTTGCTTCAACCACCAGGTCCAAATCCCATTAGTTTACTTGGAAATGAAGGCCCAAATTGTACCACTTTTCCTGAAAATTGCATACAGAACGGTGCGATTCATGGCCTTGTAGAACAATCAACTCTGCCTGCTTGTTCACCATCAGATGTAGGTAGGGATCGTGCATTGGATTGTGAAACAAAAGAGGATTGTGGTGCAAAGAGATTAGAGATTCAATCACACAAAGAATGTAATTTAGAGAAAACAATCAGTGGTAATGTGAATCCACAGCTGTGCTGCAGACAACAACTAACATCCTCTGAAGGTGCAAGTCCTGGAGAAGACAAATTAAAAGGAGTTAAACCAGAGCCATCTTTCTTACTAGAGTTTGACAAACAACTAAATGAATTGCAACTTGCCCTAAGTACTGAGGATTCTAATTCTAAGACTGGCAGCATTGAAGGTACTCGAGAAGTGCTGGGTTGTGGTATTACACCTGCTAGATGCCATTCTGCCCCTGTTGAATATTTGAACCTGCAGGTGAAGCAGGAACACTCTATGGACTCAAACAAAAATTTCCAATTGAATCCACACAAGAAAGAAAGTCAATTTGGCAGTGAACAGTCGAATGATGGTCAGAGCACAACCTTGCAAGTGGGCCTTGATTCTGAGGGAGAATGTGTTGAGAGTAAATTTGACCCGAAAACAATGAGTAGCGACTTAAAATCCAATGGAAGTGATCGCATCAAGAAGGAATTGACACTTGCCCAGCCTTCGGAGAAATCTTTTTCAACTGTAGAAAGTGGTGGGGGGTCAGCATCTCGCCCGGAAGTCGATCGTATGGCTGTGAATTGTGGTGTTAATTCACTCCAAAATTATTGTAGCCAGGAAACAGTAAAACAGGATGCTGAGCAAACAAATAAGGATAAAGATTTGCTTTCGATTAATGATAGGGTTGTCAAAAAAGAAAACCTTTTTCAAGTCTGCAAACGTGAACCAGATGCACAGCCTCCCGGAGAAAGTGAAAAAGAAGACGACAAGACTTTGGGTGCTCTTGAGTTGCAGCAAATTTGTCCTTCAAAGAAGACAGCCCTTGTCGACCTTGTATCGGATGATGAGGACCAGCACACGACTTCAGGGTCCCATTTACATCCATGTAAAAAGCATTGCTCTGAGAAATTGAGGTCTGACCTTTGTGAACATACAAGCAAAATGCCAAGTTCCTCTCCAAAAGTGTATCAAATTTGTGATTCAGATGTTGAGGAAGAATCGGTGAGCCATCCATGTCCACAGTCAAAGAGCGAGTCTGATGATGTAATGTTAGTGGAAGAAACAAGCAAAAAAAAGAAGCCGCCTCCAGAAGTGTATGAAATTTCTGATTCGGACGAGGAGGAAGGAAAAGAAGGTAATCATCGCTGTTCAAAGGCACAGAGTCCTTACGTTGATCAAGAGATCACACGCTCGCACTCGAACAAAACTTTGTTTGAAGCAGGTCAGAATTTGGTGCATGATGATCACAAACCATCCTTAGACGCAGAAACAAGCTCTTTTGCTTGCGACGTCTGCATGAAACCCTTTCCAGACTCTGATGCACTGCAAGTTCACAAACACATATGGGTAAGTAAGGAAATGACTTTTACATTTGCTGTATTGGCATGTTTTGCAATATTGCTCATTCAAAGCTAAAAGTGGACCTAAGGCTGTTGTGTGTAAACGAGTCTGGAGCATTGCAAACATGGAGATAGGTAGTGAATGAGCGTGTTCAACACTAATTGTTATTACAAAACATTCACTGAAGTAAAAAAAAGAAGATATAAAATAATAATAATGAAACCTAATAACAGTAACAATAATAATAATAATAATAATAATAATAATAATAATAATAATAATAGTAATAATAATAATAGTAATAATAATAATAACAATAACAATAACAACAACAACATTAATAGTAATAAATAAATTTTTATATTGGTTGGCTGAAATTAAGTGAAATCAATCTTAATGCAATATCAGCCTCGTGCCCTGAATTTTCAATCAAGATATTAAATTAGTCAATTGATTAACCAACAACATTTAATGTCAATTGAATTTTTCATTTAGTACTTGCATATATAAAAAATAAGAATAAGTGATTGATGCAAATACAGGGAATGCAAAAATGAAAATAGGACTAAGAATACAAAACTTGAATTATATCTTGAATCTTATTGTGCTTGAATGCTTGCATGTTTCTGGCTTTTAAACATCAAACTGGAAGAGAATTTCAACTTCTCAGTTAGAGTATGAACAGATTTTTATGAATGCATGAATAAGAATTTAAACTTAACTGGAGAAAACCATGATATAATTATTCATTTAAACAGAAAAAAAATGCAGCATTACGTAACTTTCTGTATACTGTGTGTGTTACTCCATATATATACATTCGTATTAAAGAAACAAAAGAAAAAGTTTCCCAATGTTTTGTATCAACCGTGAATTTGTTCCCTGACTATGATACTGACTTGGTGTTGTCCTTTCAGTGAAATACAGAACACTACATTAATGTTCATTATCGATTTGTTGTAGATTATTGGCTAGAATTTGATGGAGAAACTTGCTTCAATTGGGTCAACTTGTCTCGTGGTTCCTTTGACCTTTACTTAGGCAACCGGAATCCATTTGACCCAGAAACCAAATTTTCGATATATTACATGTCTACTACAAAAGATACAAGAATAGTTTGTTGTTTGTTTTGACTTATTCTTATTGTTCTTCACTTTTACTCTTAAATTTTATAAAAGTATAACTAAACAATGATTTAAAAAATCAACGTAATTTTTCCGGCTGTAATCTCGGAAGCACGGTCCAGTGGTGCCAGGGTGTCATTTTCTGTGAGAAATTACATTTTGTGTGTTTTGTCTTAACTGTTTTTTTGAAAATTGTATCCTGAGAGAGTTTCAGAGGGATGCCAAGCGTTGCAATGTCTTTCATAAGAAGGTTATTTGGCACTTATGCCCAACTAGTAAAGTACCTGATGTTGCCTGGGCTTTCTTCATAGCCAATTCTTGTGAAAGAGGAAAAAGATACCTTTTATATAATGGACTCTTTAAGATTTCTGTTTTTAATTTCAAATTTTAATAAAATACTATAATTTTCTTTCGTTTTATTTTACAGTACATTTAGATTGAAAATTTTTATCTTATGCATTGCTACTGGCTTCTAGTGAATATATTAAAAGGTACCAGTTCTGCTGCACCACTGTGGGCCTCTAGCAGAACGTTTTGGGAACTAATCATTTCTTAGCAACTAGGGAAAAATAATAATTGTGGTGCATCTAACAATATATTATTTAAATTATTTATTTCTGCATTTGTGTGGTATTAATCTGTGCCAAACTTAGCAAGGACACTGCAACAATGTGGAAGAAGAGCTTCAGCTATTCATCTAGTACTTTTTGAGGTTTTGATGTCATTTACATATCGTTGAATTAAGTTTTTATTAGTATAGATAATGCAAATCAGAGAACGGCACAGTAACTTTATTTCGACGGCCAGTCATTGGGAAATTGTCAGTTATAATTTTGAACTCTTATGAAGTTAATACAGGTGAGGCCTGACTTATTGACACATTCCATAAGATTAAAACTATTTTTTCTCACAAATATGCATTGCTCAGAAGCGATATTTATTTTGCGATTTCCCTGTAAAATTAATGTTGTGTATTTATACCTAGTACAAATATATGAATAGTTGCTATCTACAATGCACAATAAAAGTACCATGTCAAGGAATTGAAATCTGTATATTATATGTGGTAAAAGAACTAAAAGTCAAGGAAATGAAATGATCTGGACCTATTCATACATATCTACTAGGTAAAAGATCACTGACTAAAGATTCACTGAGTTGTTTTTTTGTTTGTTTTTTGTTGTTGTTTTTTTGTGTGTGCTTACACTGGATGTGCTATGTACATCAAATGGAGAAACATCATTTGGGAATGTAATATAAATCAGACAGGCTTAACTAAATTTTTCTTAGCTAAAAAAAAAAAACAACTTTCTTTGAAAACTCCATTCCTTTTAAAATGGTTTCAAATAAAATAAATCTTTTTATTTTGTGTATTTTGTGTAATGTAATATTAATTAAAAACTCAAATTTAACCACTGTAATCACAGACAGGTTCAAAAAACAACTCAAACGTAAAGTAAAATATTCACAATAAAATACAAATTTCGTTTGCTAGTATGCCTATTTACAACTCGAATACAAAACTGGGGTTGCTACAACAGCAGAGACTTTTAAATCTGCATTAAAAAAAATTAGAGTTCAATGAAAATGAACCCCTTGCATTACTTTTAGGGGTAAGTGTCATTGTCTATTTGTAGGGGAGGGACTTGAAAAAACTTTGAGCGTTTTTTGAGAAAATGCTTTTTTATAGATTGCATTAACATCAAGCTCAAATTATGTGATAACTACTCGTTTCTTCAAAAAATGGAAAGCCTACATGACCCATTTGAAAGAGCTGATTTTTAACAACAGACTTTGTCTGAGGCAAGAATCATTATTTTCAATTTTGTAGTTTTGAAATGTTACATTTTGCAATTTTCAAAAATTTAGTGAGTTTGCTGAAAATGGACTTACGCTTTTTTTTTTTTTTTTTTTTTTTTTTTTTTTTTTTTTTTTTTTTTTTTCCGGCCCTGGGTGCATTTAAGGAGAAAATTTAAAGAATTTGTTTGTCATATTAAGAGAGAAAAATTGTTTTAAAAAAATTAAAAATTCCCTTTATTCCATGCAAAATTACGAAAAAATACTTATATTTTCAAACATGTATACCTGACCTTTTGTTTTGTACCTTTACCATAAAGTGTCATAAAATTGCACTTTTACAATTTTTGAAATATATGGGAATTTAACAAACATGAGATCTGCACCATTCTCTTAAGAGTTCTTTACATTGCCCAAGGACAAATTTAATCAAAAATTTTGGTGCCATTTTGACAAAATTTTGAAAATGGTAACAAGGCTTTTTGTCGCACTCTCAAAAAATAAAATATCTCAATGAAACTCAAAAGCCTCGAGTTAGTTCTGTTCGACCGATGTTTACTGTCAATCGATTTTTCGGTATCAGTAAGGTGACTCCTCATTGATACCGAATCATCCTCCTTTAGGGAGGACATTCCTTTATTTGTAGGTTCTGTCCTTCCTTGAAACATATCCCTCTACATGTCCTCCTTTTTGATATTTTAAAACTTATATGGTAATGTAGTTAATCAAGTTAAAAATCACAATTGAATATTGGTACTGTAGCTGCAGCTGTACAAAAATTCAATATGAAGGCTATTTCTTGCTCCAAAATTTCCAATATAATGTTCGAAAATTACCTTTCGACAAAAAAGATATTCATTCAGTGGAAACTTATTGGTTTAATTAAATAATTAAAAGGAATGTAAGCATAATTAGTGTACATTTGTGTGAATTATTAAAATATTTGATTTATTTTCATTGTACTTTTTTTTTTTTTTTTTTTTAATTCATCATCTTAGTATGAAGGGCCTTCAAATCATGGATTCTGGCTACACCATGTGTTAAGGAAGTAATTGGCCATTGATTGGAAACAGGATTTATCCCATTTTCGTTACCTGTCCCGGGCAATAAGAATTTTTCTGCCAAAAATTTCCCATTTTGCAGTGCACAATTACATATCTTCCTCGTACAAAGAAAATGTGAGAAAGTAATAATGTTATAGTAAAATGCAAATTTGTTTTGCAATTTTACCTCATCACAAATTTATTTTGTTATCCAGAAATGTAATGAAAAAAAATTACTTACTGGTAATGATTGTGTGAGTTTGAAATACTAAAACTAGAGGACATGTTAATCCATGGAAGTACCATGAATATATTTGTATATGTGTGTGCTTGTGATCAGCTTTGAGTTTTTATAATTAATATTTCAATTCATAAAATTAACAGCATTTTTATTTCATTAAAATAATCCTTAAAAAACTGTTCAGATGTTTCAATGTTTTTAAGGAATTTCAAGTTTGTTTGTGTGTGTATGTGTATTTTGTGGATTAGTGTTTTGGGCTGGACACAGTTTACTATCCTATAGTACTCACAGGATAATTTGGAATAACTCTCTCTTTGAATGGTCTGGGACAGTCGAATATTTTGAGTATTCAGTGGAAATAAACAAACATACATTTAACAGCCAACCATATCAACCTTTGCATTTGCGTTGTCAGGCAAAACATAACCTTTTTCATTCATGCGGTCAGGTAATAAAGTTTGTTTTACCATAGTTTACTTTGTACATATCTTGCTGTTTTGTACTCTTTTGTTGGGATTAAATTAAAGTTTCGAATACTAGCAAAACAAGTTTGTATTGTCAGTTTACTTTAGTACTTATGTACTGAAATATTTCCAGATATATTCAAAACAACAAAAACTAAGCCACTTTTTAAAAAAGGGAGTAAAAATTAAATTCAAAATTATTGGCCAATTTCTCTTTTGTCAGGTTTCTCTAAAATATTAGAGAGGCTTTTCTATACGCGAATGGAAACTTTACTCAGGAAAAATGAAGTGTTTTCAGTCTCACAACACTGTTTTAAAAAATCGAAATCTACAGAAGGTGCCATTTTAAAAGATGTTGCTTCATCATGGTCCAAAATGAAGCACTCATTGGAATATTTTTAGATCTTTCCAAAGATTTTGATGTTATTGACCATAACATCTTGCTATCAATATTACCTCTTTGTGGAATTGATGGTACCACCCTAGATTGGATAACCTTGTTCCTTAAACGTTGATCTCAAAGAGAACCAATACTGCACTGGCATGACAGGACATTATTTACTTATCTTTCCCATTCTTTACCAATTGAATATGGGGTCCTGCAAGACTTGATCTTAGGTCCTATCCTCTTTCTGTTGTATGTAAACGATATGCCCTCGTTTATAAAAAAAAAGAACAGTTCTATTTACCAATGACACAAATGTTCTTTGCAAAGAAGAAACAATAAATAGTATGATTTCAGAAGTTTCAAATTGGTTTTGTAATAACAAATTAATCATGTTCTACCCGTCATCATCATGTTCTACCCAGACCGTTAGATTGCAAAAGAAAATTATTCGAATAATGAAAAATGACATCCGCGTTACTCTCGCAACCCTCTCTTCATTGACCTTAGAATCTTACCACTGCCTTGCCTATGTATTTAAGAATCTGTAATATTTGTGAAAACTGACTTGCTTAATGGTGGGAACATATTTTCATGCATTATTGATATTTATAATTACAACACACATAGAAATCACGTTCATCAAGCATCTGTATCAACAGCTCATTACCAGAAATCCACATACAATGCTTGTTCATTACTTTACAACACATTGCCAGCCAATATTAAACACTTGAAGTCGGCTCACAAATTAAAGTTAAAAGTAAAATATTTTCTCCTGCGTAACATGCATACAATTGCGCTGCTTACAATTGGAGACTATACTGGTCATCAAAGAGAAAAATAATGTTTATTTTAACAAATCAGTGATATGTAATGAATTTGTTTACATTTGTATTGTATACGTTTTTTAAAAAGACTTAATGTGCTTGTAACAAATAATGTATTTCAGCTTCCAGGTCAATGACCCTCATCTCGATCAGGTTTTCGTCTAGTTTCCCTGATTCATTGAGCAAATGCTATGATGGTCCCTTGTTTTGCTTCTGGACGTAAATGTAGCTTGACTATGCTCAGTTGTTGAACTCTCCTTTTGCTTGTTAGCGAGTTACTATTTTGTTAGCAATGCAGAAGAGTCAAACCAGTAGTTTGTTTACTGTTGCAAATTAATTTTCTATTTCGCGGGAACGAAAATGTCTAGTTTTTCAAATGTTCCTAATCTTGCGCTTTTTTAAATTTTATTTTTATTTATTTATGTTAAACTTTTACTTATCCTTCAACTATTTATAGTTAAAATAATGGCAAGGGATTCTAAAAATGATACACTTATATTATTATTATTATTATTATTATTATTATTATTATTATTATTATTATTATTATTATTATTATTAGTTTTTAAAAACTTTTTATATTCAAATTGTGTTGGAAATAAAACATTGTTTCAAAATTCATCAAGTTAGAGTACTAAATTATACCTTGATTCACAATCAATTTACCTAGACTTCACTTTGTATTTTGTATCAGCATTCACTTACAATTCAAATGAAGTCTGCAAATGAAGTAAATCAATCGCTAGATAATTATGCATTTGAATAAATAATCAACCCAGTCGATCAGTCCTAAGTTATCTTTGTGCCTTTAGTTCAGTCAATACTAATAATCGAATTAAGTTGGTGCCAGCACACTTTTTCTTTTATACTATATAGAAACAAGTTGCTGGAGACCACTCATCATTTTCGAATACTTGAAGTATCATCATTCAGTATATTAATAAAGTTTAATAATAACTAGTTTTGAAAGATTAAAATCAATGTATAATTTGTTGCGTTAAACACAAGTTTGGCATTATAAAACATAATAGGTTTAAATTTACAGTGAATAAAAAAAATGTGTTATTATTGATCACTGTTGTATGCAGGTGACAGTTATCACTAAGGTGCATAATGAATATTGAGTGAATAGTTCAAAATGTATTCCCTGACCACTCAGCTTCTTAGGCTATTCAATAGGTTGTTGTTGTTGTTGTTGTTGTTGTTGTTGTTGTTGTTGTTTTTTCCCTCCCAAATGTCAATAAAGATTTAAAATCTGAAATGCTCATCTTGTGTGTGTTTTCATTTCAATTTTAAAAAAAGTATTTTAATTTTGTTCACAGGGGAAAGTGCCTTGTAACATTAACAAGTGGCGAACCACTACACAGAACAAACCGAAAAGTGAGAAGGGAGCAGAGACAATTGGAAGTGCTGGGAGAGTAAAGCGTGAGAGTATGATGGGAGAAGAATCAAGACCTAGCTCTGCCCCAGAGAGCACGCAGACTTCCGGTGAGAATTTGCGTGAGTGCCCCTGCTCAGAGAAGACACAGTGTTGTTGTAAAAGCAAATGCCAGCGCCAGGAGCACCGAGACAAAGCGACAGGAGTGCATGTGTGCAGGGCTTGTGGGAAGTCGTTTGCGCAAAAGGATTTTCTCATCGACCACTTGCACGAGCATATCGATGGAAGGAAGTACCGATGCAAGTATTGCAGCAAGACGTTCCAACGATCCGTGAAGTTGGCTGTGCACAAACTGCGATGCAGCCAGAGGAAGATGAGCGCGAAAAAGGTTAAACCTGCCAGCGACGATGATGATGTTGAGACAAACAAAGGAACATCATTTCCTAGATCATTTGCTGTGCCGTTTGTTGGCGTTCAGCCTCAAACTGTGCCTATGTTAGTTTCTGTCCCCGTGCTGGTGAGCAGTGCAATGACTTGGGGCAATATTGTTACTCTGAGATGAAAATGTGAATTCCAAAGTACTTTGTTGGTTGTACGTACAGTGATTATAAGTGGAGAATTAGATTTTCTATTTTCTTGTGCAATGTTCTAGTTTTCATGTTATGAACACTTCAAAAAGAATATTCAACAATACAATTGCATATAGTGTTTTGAATGTTTGAATGTGCTTATAGTTGCTTTCTAATAATAATGTATAGCATAAAATGTATTTGAATTTGCATGAAGTTTTCATGTTATGTACTGTTTAAAAAGAAGTGTATATAATTTGAAAACTACCTTATTCCAGGTAGATTCAATTAATTCTGAAAAACTAATTAACTGATATGAGGCATGTTACCTTAAAGCCATTGCAAACATTTCTGTTAACATATTTGGGAGCATGGAACATGCTTCATTGAAATTTTTATCTTTTATATTATAAAGCAGTTTATCATGATGTGTAAGAAATTTCTCAATTGTTTTTACTGTCATAATTCTGTTGTAATTCTGTTTTAATTGATGAGAAATATTATATTGTTCAAAATATTATTTTGTTGAACCAAAGTTGAAGTAAAACAGATTTGTGATATATACAAGATGAGACAAAAACTTAATATTAAAAATAGAAATGAATAGTGCTAGAAAAAATTTAAAAACTTAAAATGATAATGGTAAAGGAGGAAATTTGAAATCTTATAAAGAGCTCATTTGTAAATCTAGTTCTTTCTCTTTTCTTTCTGTCTTTTCTTTCTTTTTTTAATGCTTTCTTAGTATCTAACTATTGAATAATATAGTTATCTGATTGGTTTCCACTGAAATGTAGTTTTTATTTGAAATGCTTTTAAGTGCTTTTCTGGTAATGATTTGGAATAACTTTTGCATGTTCTTGAAAAGCTGCAAAAGAACTTATATTTCGTACAATTGTTGGAAATTGTTGTATTGTATCTCTTATTTTGTTTTGAAATTTGTTGTTCGTCGAAAAGCAAATGATAAGTTAAGTTAAAATTTTCTTGGTCGTGTTAAATGTTCTTGCATAGTAACTGCACCTACTCAAATAATGAATTCCAAAACTTGAAATTTTCGGAACTATTGTGATATTGTATAATTGATTTAGTGTAATGATAATTAAGATTTATTATTTGACAGTGATATTATTTATCTTTTTAAAGAAAACATTCATCGAACATTTCACAACCCCAAAATTGCATAAGAATTTTTGACATTTTGAGGAAAGAAAAAAATATTTCACATGATTTTTCTGTTATTATGTGCATCTTAAAACAATATTCTTAACAATGAAAATTCATGATTTAAAAATTTTTAACTCATTTTAGTACTTTTGAGTACTTGATAAAAACAATTCTATGATGTGCAAAAAGTTGCGTTGCATGAGAAATTTGAGATAATGTTGCTTTAGATTTCTTCATAAGTTTAGACATTATTTGTACAGAAGTAGTCTTATGATTTTTGGTAAAAAAAAATAATTCTATTATAACTGAGATGGTGTAATAAAGTTAAGTCTGCGGTGGCTCATGTGCTTTTCTTAAGTGGAGGAAAGAAGCCAATAGCAAATACTGCTACATTAAATGAAACCTACAACAAATTAGTGGTATGTGTCATTTAAATAAACATATAATGTTAATTAATCTGGTCAAAACAAGTTTATTTTGCTTATCATGTACATTGTGCTTCGCACAAGAAACTGTCTGCTTTGTTTAATGCTAAAGCTATGTGATATTAATTTTTTAACATAAAGTATTAATTTTAGTGAACAATCCAGATGTTCCCAAGATTTTTCATTTTTTTGAATTCTGTGACCTAAATTTTGAATGTCACTGAAACCCATAAACTCAAATTTGAAAATAGAATGCTTGGAAAACAGAAGAATTTGTCTTTGTTCACACCTTGTTAACAAAGATGCTTTATCATTTCATATCATGGAAAATTACATTTTCTCTCTCTTGCTAGTGCCTCCTAAAAGCTCTGGTTGGGTATAAGTCAGACTTTCTTTCTGTACAACAGCAATCTGTCTGATCTTCTTACCCGACTTTCCTAAATTGACAAAAATATTTTTAAATAATTAAATAGCATTTATAAACTATCAAAACGAAAAATCAATTCTAAGAAATAAGTGCTCGACAGTGTAGTGCAGCTGGCTGTCATCACATGAAATTATTTGTGAAAGGCTAGAAGAATATGCTTTCTTTAAGCAATCCCTCTTCACTGACTGGATATCAATATGCCTTGTAAAGGAATCACACTGTCACCTTGGACAGGGAGGACTTGGAAAAGGGAGGGAGTCACGTGTCAGTTCGAATTTCTTAAGTCACTGGCCAGCCTCTACCAGACTGCAATGCTTCCACAGTGAAAAATGAGATAACATTGTATGAGGGAGAATCAAATGAAAACCGCAATTACTTTTTTCCACTATTTTATTTGCGAAGAGAGTTTCTACTTGTATGAGTTGTTATTTTTCTAGATAGCCCCTTCCACATTCAATTTAATTATGCCATCGGGTAGAAAGTGCTTCGATACAGCCTATAACATGTTTGGTTGACGTTCAGCCACTTGTGCATTGCCAATTGGGCATCTTCATCAGACTTGAACGTATGCGCTCCAAGGTACTCGTTAAGGGGCCAAAGCAGTAGTAATCTGATAGTGCCAAATCTGGTGAGTAGGGCAGCTGTGGAAGGCACGTGAAGTGTAGGTAGTTTCATTCGAATCATGAACTGAATACAGACGGGCGTTATCACATTGAAAAAAACACGCCAGCACTCAGCAAACTCCTCTGATTGTGTGTATCGCTGGCTTCAAAAGATTCTTGAGAAGGTTAGAGTATTTTGCTCTGGTCTCTGTGGTATCTTGGGGACATGTAATGTACCATAATATGATTGTTCTTATCCCACAATAAAATCAACATGACTTTTCCAGCAGAAGATGCTATAGACTCCTCTGTTGCCACACAAGGAGCTTCACTTAAATAGTCGTACCTTCTCTAATTTTCTTACACCACACATAAACTTGCCGCTGTGATAGACAGGCGTCCCCTTACTTCGTCTTCATTCTCTGATGAATTTCAACTGGTATCACATCTTCACTCCATAAAAATCTAATATCCCCATTGTGTTTTTTGGTGCATCTGTGTAGTGGTGCCGCCAGTTTGAATCAGCTGTTATTCAGCTCTAACCGCATCCACTGACACTGCTTTATATGCGGTACGGTGGAAAGACATCAAGGTCTGTGCTTGCAAATTTTCAAATGCCTAAAGAGGGGAAAATATTTTACTTCTGTGGTTTTCATGCCAGAACTTATTTTATGTATTTAAATACTCAAGTGGTTTTCATTTGACTCTTCGAAGTCCAGACCCTATAGTTAGGCATGATCAAACTTGATTCTTCGCTTTTGGGCACCCAGTGTTGATGCAAATAGCTGACAAGATTTGAGTTTATAGGAGGAACTCTTCCTCCAGGCTGTGGAACAGCAAAACATTTCTTCTTCTGGTCAGTGCAGCACCTTACCATTTGGAGGATTACTACAGGAGAGGAGGAAACGCCGAGAAATCCTCGGAGCGATGTCTGGATTTTGGATTGCTTAAAAAGGGAGCACAGTTTAAACTCTTTATCAGCGGCAATTATCTGTTAACTAATAAATTAAAAATTAAACTTTTCCCTCCTATATCAGAGGAAAAATATTATTCAGTAATTACATTCAAAAGAAGACAACTTATGCAGAGGGTGTTACTTCCTTCCCTCCCTTGAGAAACTGACACGGAGTTGAGATGATGAATTTTGTTGAAATGTCCGTTGCAGCTAAATAACTCAATTTTATTATCAGTATGATTTATATGAAATTGTAAAATTGTTGTGTGTCAAATTGCAAAAAGGAGAATGATTCTCAAGAATTAAACATGTAGGATAAGAATTTTGTTAAAATAAGACTGTAAAAATGTGTGGAATTGTATTTATTGAATGTAATTCTCTTAATTAACATGTAATGATTAACTGCAATTATATCCAATTATATTCCGATTTAATGAACTAACTGATTTTAATAATTATAGGGAATTGGATGTTGGTGATTTCATTTCTGTATTACTTTGTCATTAATTTGATGTTATCACTATGTTCTTAAATTAGAAAAGATGTTTGATATATTTCATCTTAATGAAAATTACTTTACAAATTAAATTTTTATTGAAGTTCTGTGACACAGACTCTTCATAATACTCAGACTGTTATAAACAAAGACTTCTCATTGTGTATCAAGCAAAATGTAGAGGGTACATTAATGCAAGAAATTATTTATTCAGGAATCTTTTCTGGAAAAAAACCCATACAGGAATTTATATCGGTGTGAATGAGATTCATTCACTTTCAGGGCAGAATTTATGGCCAGGCAGAATCGAGTGATGAATTATTAGGTATCCTCAACGTTATACTTGTAGGTTCCACAAATTCCTATAAAAATGGCATGTGCTTATGGAAATGCCCTAATCGTAATTAAGCTGTGGATTTATAGGCACATTAAACTGTAGCAATAGGAAGGCAAAATATGCTTTTAAAAAGGCACTATAATTTTTGGTTATCCTTATTTATATACTTGTACAGTAAGTTTATGAAGTAAACAATATAGTAACCATCATTGAATGTTTGCTTTCATCATTGTTCTTGCAAATCCTCTTAGAAATCCTTCTATCATTGTTGGGCATTTCAGACAAAAACAGCTGAATCGCAATGGCTACTTTTTTGCCTTTTATTAAAGGCGAGCTGATACTCTAATACTGCCAGTAATATTAATGATCTTTTTCCTCCCATTTAATTTAAACAATTGAAAACATTGTTTGATTTGCTTTAACCGGCATGCATAAAAAAAACTGTAACTAGTGGTGTTAGATAAAAATGTACTTTCTTGCATTATGTCCAAAAAAATATTTCAAAATTTGCACTTTTCAAAAATTCCGAATTTAGTGCAAATGAGACCTGCACCTTCTTTGAAGCGCTCTGTTCTAAAGGGGGGGGGGGGTAAAGGAAATGTTTAACAGTTTTTGAGGGTGGTGTTTTTTTACTATTTGCATTAATTTCAAGTAGAAATTCTGCAAAAGTCACTAGTTTAAAAATTATTTATAATTATATTATACACACACACACACACACACAAGACCTTTTTTAATGATCTGCAATTCTTGAAAATACAGAGAATTCACTGAAAATGCAACTAGCTTCATATTTTTATACCATCCTTTGATACATAGAATAAAATTTTAAGAAAAAACTTGCAGCAATTTTTGGGAAAAAATTTAAAATAAAAAAATAACTACTACCATCAGTGATTTTCACAGGTTTCATAATATGAAATAAGCTAGCACTTATTACCTAACATTGTGGTTGCAGTAAAATAGAACATAGATTTATCAATCTTTGTTCAATTTTTCTCAAATCTGCAGGATAACAAAGGAAAAAACTGACATTTCTTAAAATTTTTGATTAAGGATAATTGCATTTTGATCAATAAATATTATAATAGGCAACATTTAGGCATTTAAAAATAGGCACTGTGAGAGAAGTAGGTATTTATCAGCACTACAAAATTCGCATATAATTATCCTAACACCCCAAAATAAGTAACCTAAAATATTGCGTTTTCCATTAAACAGGCAAAAATCAGCAGCTTAATCATAATACTAGTATATAATCCTTATCAGGGGAAGCAGATTGTACAATTGTGATTGTCATCAAGAAAATCTTAATACGTTATTCCCTGAATGTTCCAAGGAATATATAATTCTCTAAATTTCGGAATTGATTATATTTCATTAATGAAAATGGCACCTTTATTTACTATAAATATTTTTTTAATTAACCCACCCCTTAGATCTCAAAAACAAATTTATGCTATTTACTTAATGTTGTCTTTTTGAGTGCATCTTTTCTTCAAAGTTAATACTCTGTGGACTTCATAACTGAGAAGATTTGCTGCTTCAGAATATCACTGGCATCACTACATCGTCTTCATTTTTGGATTGAAAACGTTAACGTTCCTACCCATTTTTATAGTGTCTTCAAAGAAAAAACTTGAAAATTAGTTGAAGTTTACAAGCAGCAATTTGACTTTTCCTTTATTTGTGTGTTCTGCTGTTTACATTTCATCTGTATATATTTATAACTAGGCCTCAGATGTTGATGACATAAAAATGTTAGAAATATGCTAGCACTTTTATGTCCATAAATACGACTTTAAAACTTTTTGGTGGCATTTTTGAAATCGTTGAACTCTAGTCACCATTACATTGAAAATATACTTTTAAAATCTAGTACTTTCACAATTAACCCCTTCTCCTTTGGCACTCCATGAAAACAATCCCTACTAAAGTTATTTATAAAAGCAGTTGACCTTTGCACAAAAGCTGTCGAAACTAAACCATCTCTTCCTCTGCATCTGGTGCTTTCTACACTTTCTTTTTATCTTATATAGCTTATACTCCTAATTTACATACATATATATTTATATGAAAGACAGACTACAATTAGATACAATCATAACAAATTAGTTAACAATTAGGTGAGAGAGATGACTGCAAGCAAATATGAGAAAATGGAATCAAAAAGATAAAAATATGACAAACAACGCAAGTATTCATGGAAAGATATGACCATAAAATGAAAAATTCGCGGAAAATGACCAAAGGGTTTAAAAAAGATGACTGTATCTGACAAGAAAATTGCATAATTGTAGATGAAATCATGCTTAACTTGTATTATACATGAAAATAACACAGATGTCATAAACATTCTTAAATACAAGTGATTTAAGGAGGATTAGTCCGCCCTCAATCCGTTTATCTCCACCCCCCAAACCCCTTACACACACACTCACACACTCCCTCTCTTATCTCTCAACAATTTCCTTTTCGCCATAAAAACTTATTTCTTTTGCCTTGCTTCTCATTTTACTGTTTCTTAAAATTAACACAATGGTTTCACTGTAGTCCTTCTGTTTTTTTTTTTACTGTTACCTTTTTTAAAGAGTGCTTCTTACCTGTTTCAAAAATGTCTGGCTTCTTCAGGTATCTTAACAGGTGAATAATGGTAGGTGCTCAAGTCTTTAGCAAAGAATCTAGAAATTCATCTAAACCGGCCAAATATTTATTTTTTAGTTTCCCAATTAGTTAAAGAATTTTGTTGAAAGAAGTTTCAGAAACAAATATGTCTAAAATTTTTTATGGAATCATCTGATGGTGAATTTTGTAGCTTAAGATCCATAGTGAGATCTGCAGCAATTCTCGAAAAGCACTGGTTGAAGAGACTAGCCGCTGTTGCTACATCATGTACTTTCTTATCATTATCTTTGAAAACAATATTCTCAAAAAGAATTGTAGTTGATGTGGAAATGATATTCTAATCTCTCCCATTAAAGTTAGCAATAAACAAGAGGCTTCTTTGTCTTGTCTTAAAATGAAAACAGTTAATATTCTCTTTAATAAAATGGTAAAATATTATGTCATAAATCTAACTGAGGAAACTGGGCATTGCTTGAGCATTTATTTTT
Source organism: Gryllus bimaculatus (assembly GCA_017312745.1). NCBI lineage: Eukaryota > Metazoa > Arthropoda > Insecta > Orthoptera > Gryllidae > Gryllus > Gryllus bimaculatus. Next base: position 595,205 of record BOPP01000151.1, on the reverse strand, counting down.
CTCATTCCTATATTAGGTAGTTCACGTACATTTTTGCGTGGGTATGAAGATGATTCACACAAGCATCAATCTGTCTTAAGCCAGAATTGATTTGGACAAAAAAAAAGTTCTGGTTTATTAAGGTTTCCATTTAATGCAGGATTGTCCATTTAACAACACTTGTGATGTTGATATTTCCCTTTTGAAACTAATAAATAAATATAAGTACCAAAGTAATTAAAGTAAAGTAAAAAAACATGATTTGATTATGATTATTAAAATATTTGCATATTACACATTAATGGAAGAAATCACCTATCATTTAATATTAAACATTCTTCATCAACAGCTGAGTCTCTCTTGCTTCCATAAGTTTGACCTTTTCTTCTAATGTTGGAATTTTATGGTTTTCACTTTGTTAAACTGGTTGGGGAACTCATAAAAATACCCACCACCTCACTGCCTGTTGGCTGCAATCGGCCTGCTTGATGGCTCTTTTAACACAAAAAGCATCACAGCCCAGAGTACTCTGATTTTCTGATACCCTCACATGGCCTTGAATAATGCGTCTCTGGCTGATGGGGTTACAATTTAGAACGTAGGGCAGGGAGAAACGCGAATAGAAGCCACGCCCATTCACCTTCCCGTGCTCAGAGTTGGGGAAGACAGCTGATTCCCTCACTGCTTATGCCTTAAGAAACAAGTGACCCCAATGTCAAATTATACCCTGTCAGCTGAAGCCCCTCTCCTTCACACCACTGTTGCTTTGACTAAATCGCATAGGATAGAGAAAATTAAAAAACAGACTTGCAGATGCATTCAGTTCATTAATCGTCCTCGCATCTCTGTGAATCGCATTCAATTCTTAGAAATTCCGTTTTATAATGGTATTTTGCACTAAGGGACATGAAAAAGCCCTCCCGTTTCTATGTTGGGGGAAGTTCCGTTTTATGCTGTGTAAAATACCATATAACTTCAAGGACCAGAGAAATTTTCTGGTTAGGGCAGATTTCCGGTTTAGACAGATGTTACTGTATAAAATAGTTAACCAATTTTATTGAAGATGTATGTTACTATCAAACTGAAAAGGAATATTATCTATTCCTGCCCTATTCTACATTCTTGAATGTATTTAAGTGTATCCCTGCTGAATCTTGCCTTGCTCTGTCTTGCTTTATCCCATGAAAATTATATGTGCAACTTATGAAGAAAACTTGACATAGATATGAAAAATTCCCATCAGACAATTAAATAAAATATGCAACTTTGAAGTATTCGTAACTTTTTTCCCATCAATTTCAAATCTCTTATACACTTATTACATTCATTAAGATCAACAGCTTATCTTTATAAATATCATGATGTGAAGAAAAACTGGCAAAGGTTTATCATTTCCAAATAGACTTCACATAATGCAATATAATGTAAAACAAACAACCACTTACTAGGGGTAATATCTATTTTCAGAAGTTATTTTGATGTCATTTGTAGTAACCATCCACATTTGTAGTTTTCATTAATATATTCTTCTATGGAATGTTACACTTTTACTAAATGTCTCAGGGTAATATGTAGACATTTGCAGTTCTCTTGTTTTATATTTTGATTTTAAAAATGGTCAAGATAGCATAGTTAGCCTGGATATTCTTGAAAGCAAAACTTTTTGTGTAAAAAAAATTATATTTTGAAGTGAGTTTTGAATTGCAATTACGATCTTTTTGACTCTTGATGACCCAAAAGTATTTGTACCAAAGTAGGGAACAATCACTCCTGTTACTGATTTCTTTGTCTAGTGTGAACGTAAACAATTTCTTCCTTTTTTTTTTAATAATAAATTGCTTGTGAGCAAATAGAAAGTTAAAAGATTAATTACATAGGCCAACACAAGGTTTCAAAATACTTTTTAAACCTTGATAGCTGATTTTTATAGTTATTTGGGTGCTGAATCTGCCTCTGACTCTGTTCCTGTCCATCACCCACAGTTTAGTCACAATTTGATCTGGTAAGATATGGTATTCAAGAAAATATGGTAAATTGCTACAAAAATGAAAATTAAACAAGTTTTAAAATACCAAGAGAACTTTATTGAAACATAAAAGATGGCTTTATAGTCTTAACATTACATTCTACAAAGGCTTTACTAGTCCATTGATATATGTTTTTTGGTATTGCTTGTCAAATGCAACACTGACTATGAAACCGCCACACCTATCGATGTGCTGTAGTGGAAGGAGTCACAATATAGAAATTTGTTACCAAAGCATATACTACCCTCTTTTCTCATTCTAACTTCCTGCATTTCATATGTTTCTAAAGACCCATAGCTGTATTTGCCTAGCTATACAGAAAAAATGTTAAAATGTGAACAAATAGTAGATGATTGGGAAATTTTAAGGTTATTTTTGGAATCGGCACACTTGAAACAAGACAAATTAAGTGAACACACAAAACGGCTTTTGGTCATTGGTCTGTGTTATTAATAGGGAAATAGAATAGAGAATGGTTTTGTGTTTGAAAATTTTAATGCGTTTCATTTCTGAATGTAGTACCTAACACCATTGGTTTCATATGGATAGCTAATATGGATTGGCAGCATTGCTGGGAATTTTTTAATATGTACCACATTGTTTCTCACCCAATCCTCCTATATGGGATGCCACCCTGTCTGAATTGGAACCTAAAAACTGGCACTGACTGCCAGTGTCCTAGTCTTTAAACCAGAAGAGCGTGATATGCCCTGTAGTTTAAAATAAAGCAAGTGGCTTATAGCAGCAAACACTGACTACAGAGTGAAGTTTTAAAATTTCTTATGAAACAATCACATTGAAGAAGTATAATGAAAAGGAATGAAATTTACTTACAAGATAGCTTCTCAGCAATCAGAGCCAGATCATTGCTTTAGTATGTTGGATATGTGAATTATTCTCATCGTGAAAATTAGATTGAAGTGCTCTGTTTCCTAATATGTGCAGTTGTTCAGAACCTGCTCATTCATTGACATTTTTGATTTTGTATCAAATAAAAATTGTATGGAAATTCCAAATCTTGTATTTTGACTGTAAGATTTCAGATATTACCTTAAATATCCATCAAAAATTACTTTTCCATTCACTGAAACAGAATTTTGGACTCAGGATTTTACCGTTCCTGCCTCTCGATGAATGTGACGGCAGCTGGGGCCTTTGATGTTTTATCAAGGACAAGATATTGATTTTCTCCCAAATATTTAGCTCTGTCAGAGTTACAAAACAGATTATCTTACTAAATCAGATACATATGAATGGGTGAAAACCAGTGCGGTGTATGTGACATTTTATAAATTCTGAGAAAAACGTGTTTATTTTACGTTATATTTCAGTGGCAATGTATTTTCATGATTTTAATGAACAATTGAAATTCCATGATTTTAATTACGAAACCAAGCACCACACCTTCAATTAAACAGATTTCTTATAATTTATAAAATGTCATTTATACCGTTCACATATAACACTGAGACGATCACATTGTTTGCATACTCTTCTGTCTTCTCTCAACAATAAGAGTTAAATTTTCATAAAATGTATTATTTTCCATGAGCTTTTGAATTAAAATGAATGAAATGAATCATTATAAGTGGCAAAGAGGGTGAAAACAGGACATTTCATATTTTTGTAAGTAACCTGTAAAATATGTGCCTCAGAAGGCATAAATTCTCACCAAATGGTTGTATTGACCCTTTTTCGTTTATTCTCAATATCAAGTATTCACTAATTATCCCTCTTCTGGAAATGAAATAGCTTTGAATTACACTTTTTCAACTAATAATATGCCAAGTATGTGCATTGAACTTTTTCATCTCTGCAGAATAATATTAGGATAATAATGAATTCACTTCTTGGTGGAATTTTAAAAACCCATGATAAAAGAAAATACTATAACATAATTGCATTGAACTTTTATTGTGAACTATTATGAACAAATTTTCTCATTTATACCAAAAGATGAAAATAAAGGAGAACCTGATAAGTGAAGTGACTACAAAACATTCCTGTTATTATTATTATTGTTTTTCTAATCACGTAAGAGTCATTTCACATTAAATCACAGAGGAACAAAATTTGACCTTTCTTTTTATTATTTTCTAATTTATTATATTTATTATGTGGATCAATATGTGTACTTTTACTTTTCTGTAACATATTTTATTTTTGGAATTATTGCATTTTGAAATTTGCTAAAAATGACCTGCATCACTAACTTTAATGTATCCCTTACTTGAATACACCAGTAACAGAAACTCCGTTCAATTTCTATTCGAAACAAAAAACAAATTCCATGTTTGTTTTTGTTTCTTTTTTTGTTTGTTTTTTGTTGTTTTTTGTTTTTAGGTTTTGCTAAATATTTATTTTCCGGAATTTTCAATTTTTTTAAATTTAAATTTTGAAAATAAAACATTTTTGTGAACTCGAGTTAAAAATTTAAAAAAATATTAATAAACACATTCGTGTATGGTTGACAACTCCCCCAAAAATCGAAGGGGGATCTCAGTAACTTCAAAAAATATGATTTTTTTTATGGACCCGTGTGTAGCAGATTACTGCAACGGGCGCGTTCCTCGCTGGCCGGCAGTTCCTTTGGATGACGCTGTAATTTAAGTACTTCTTGTGGAGGTGCAACTTCACTATTATATTTAGCTATTCAATGACGGATTCTTGCCTAAATTTGAAATCTTCATGTGTCTCACAACTCACTTCAAATATACTCGCTTACCGTCTGCAGCGAAAGAATGTAGTTTCACTGTAGCTAGAGATAATTACACAGAGGTGAATTAATGTATTTATAAATGTCCAATTATTGGCTTTAAATGTTGATACCTAAACTAAATGCTCATTGCGATAACTGTATGTATCTAAAGAAATATTAACTAATAGTGCTACAGAATGGCACATATTTTCCCCTTTTAGTATTCTATTTCCTTTGGGCTCGGCTAACTATTCGGACTTGCCACATACTCTTGATATTTGCCATCTATCGCAGCCCAAAGAACATTTTTAAAATTATTTTTCGATTTTCTAATAGTAGACCGAAACTATTATTTTAGGAATATTCAAGATCAGTAAACCTTGTCCTAAATAACAATTTTCTTTGAAAAATTTGGAGCAGTTTTTACGAAAATAGTGATTAAGCGCTACAGTATATTCGATCTTTGAAGCTTTTTCACGGAAAAATTTTGAGTATTTGAATACTGATATAATTTTCGAAATGAAAACCAAATAAAAATGAACTTTACGTCATATTAAAGAGTGCAATTAGTACATCAATTCGAAAAACTTTTGGTAGGGATTGTGCTAAATGTGCACTCTATAAGATGTTTTAAAACGGCTCCAAATTTTTCAAAGAAAATTGTCATTTAGGAAGATGTTTTGCTGTTCTTTAATAATTTTAAAATAATATTTTCGCTCTACAATTAGGAGACCGAAAAATTAAGAAAATGAAAATTAAGAAATGGTGTTTTTTTTTTTTTTTTTTCAAATAGATGAAACTCCTGTCCATCTGGCTCGAGTCGAAATTGAGATTTTGAAAAAACATTCTTCAAAAGTTGGGGGCACTTTACATAAAGCCCTCCGGACATTTTCAAAATTATCTCAGAATACGGCTCAAAATTTTTTCCTTAAATTTCTTGACAGAATAGAGTAACATACACTAATAAACGTAGCATAGATCCGATTTTCAGGGCTAACTTATTTTCGAAAATCTGAAAGGTATGATTTTTTAGGTGTCTTCCTACAACTACAAAATTGAAGATAGAGATTTTTCCTCCAAATAAAATTTGTTCTCCATTGTGAGTTCTTTCATGAAGGTAATGTACACTTTTATGAAAATTTGAGTAGTCTTCGCGCATTATTGCGTGCAATATATGCAATTTTAAAAAATTACAAAAGCAAGATTTTCTCAAAAATGGCTCTATTTTTTTCTTTAAACTTTCCCAATACTAGGCCATAGAGTTTTCTTTCTCATGCACAACTGTTTCTATGCAATTAGAGACTATACTAGCATCCAAAAGGAAAGTAATATTTTTAACAACATTTAGTGCATTATTTACCATTTGGATTGCATAATTCTAAAGAACCTGTAACAAGTATTGTACTTCAGCTTCTGAGTCAATGATCCCCATCTCGATCAGGTTTTCCTCGTCCAGTTTGCCTGATCCTTAAGCAAATGCTGAGATGGCCCCTTGTTTTCCTTCTGGAAATAAATGGAACTTCAATTTAACTTGTCCCCATAGCACGTCACACAGTTTCTAACTATTTTTGGCGTAAATAAATAAAATGAATAAATTTAAAAAAACAAATAAATATATTTGTCTAATGCAATGTTTAATTGCTCATCTGCTCTTCAGAAAAACTTCCGGAATGTTTTCCTGGGCCAGGCCCTTTCGAACACCGACTGGACTAATTAGTTCAATTCATAATCGTAGTTATTATTTCTGCCACCAGTGGTGATACGCAATACAATTATTTTATTTCGAAAATTTCATTACCCCGGTATGTATTGCTGTAATGAAACATCTTCCATACTCGTATTCGCAACGACGCTTGCAGACTAACTGCCACTATTGCAGGGAATACCATTGCACACGCCGTTCTGCGTGCAGAAGAGCGACAGAAATATACTTTCTTTCAGAACTGATAACTTTATATCAAGGACACATCAAATATACACTTGTGTTTGTGAAAATCACAACACCAATAAGGAGACAAAGTATTTCAATGAAATTTATTCCACAGATTAGGAATATCACAATATACAAACGATTAGAATTACATAACTGTATCTGAATTTTGACCTTGAGTATTTAGTAGGGTGTGAAGCTGCCATACGCTGCCATCAGAGCTTCTAGACGTCGTGACATGGATTCAAAGAGAGCCTGGGTACAGGGAACACACTGCCGCGCGATTCCTAGGGGTGATCTCGAAATGGCTGCAGGAGGACCAGAACGAGCAAGTGGCCAACCAATTACATCCCAGATATGTTAGATATGCGACATTTCAGGCGAACGTGCAAGTCAGGGAAGCAGTGGTACCCGCCGTTTAGATTTAGATTTATTCAGTCAAAAAAACAGTTAAAGAAGGTATGTGACGTAGGGGGAAACGATTACCTGCGCACGTTTTCTTGAGTTCCAGAATCCCTTCCCGTCATTTTAACTATAAATAGTTGAAATGAGTAAAAGTTTAACATAAATAAACAAAAATAAATTTTAAAAATCGCAAGATAAATGAAAAATAGTCATTTTCGTTTCTGAGTTATAGAAAACTTAATTGCATCGGTACACGAATTGCAAGTATGATTTTTCTACATTGCTAACAAAATAGCAACTCACCCTTACCTCTTCTCTTACCATTACAAGCAAAAGGAGAGTTCAACAAAACGTGCGCACAATGAAGCTACATTTACGTCCAGAAGCAAAACAAGGGGCCATTTCAGCATTTGCTCAATGGATAGGGAAACTGGACAAAAACCTGATCGAGGGGGACCGTCCTTCACAGAAAGCTTGAACATTCCTCGTCACATGTTGTCGGGCATTGTCCTGCTGAAATATGGCATGAGCTGCTACCTTCCTAATGTAGCGGTTACTGTTCAGATTGATACCATTAATACGAATGAGACAAGATCTCACATTGTAGCCAATAGCAGCCCAAACCATCACATTCGGCGGTTGTCCGCAACGGCGCAGTACAATGGTGGCTGGCAGATTGCGATCTCCACGAAAGAGTCGAACACGCACGCGACCATCTCTGGCCCACAAATTGAAGCGGGACTCGTCCGAAAACATTTTGCATTTTGCCATTCAGTACTCCAGTGAACATGTTCATGTGCCCATTGGTGTCTGCGACGTCGGTGGTTTCTGGTCAACGGAATACGACACAGTGATACGTGTGCTACCAGCCCAGGTCGAACTGTCGTCACAGGCATGACCACACCCGTTGCAGTCCTCCAAAGTTGAGCCAAAACCGTGGACGACGCCCCTCTGTTGGTTATGGCTCTGCGGACAAGATGGCGGTCATTTCGCGCTGCGGCCACATTGTGCGGTCCAGTTTCAGCTCGTCTATGCGTACGACCTTCCTCTGTCCATTGGTTCACCACACGCATCACTGTCGTAGCAGCGCGCCCCGTTCGAGCCGCAACGTCATTGTACGATAAACCCGCTTTCCGGTCATCGATCATTCTGCACCGTTCGAACTCATTCAGATGCTGATATCGCGCCCTTTGGCGTCGACGAGGCATACAGGCATTTGCTTGCACGTTTCCACGTCGTTTGATGGCTATGCTCCGACGGAAATTGGCTGACCTAACCTGTCACACAAAGGAGGGCACTGCTTGGCCTACGTGCACGCCATCTCTATGCAAATTTAATTATTTATTATGGATACACTGTTCTACACATTCACCGATTTTTTAATGATTCCGACCGATCCTTCTGGTTGTTGCAGTTTTCACAAACTCCTGTATACATTTTGAATCAAGAAACGTAATATGAAATGAAAATAAGTTCCCCAAACATCGTAATGCGTACAACGACGTCAAGAATTGACTGAACTTGTGTTCTTTCAATAACACGCGAAAATCATAACGTTAAATTGCGGCTTTTTATTTTATTTAATTTAGGTCGCTTTACAAACATCTAAGGTCATTAGCGACTACTATTGATTTGATTTAGATTTAGATTCGATTTATTTAGTCAAAAAACCGTAAAAACTGTTTGTGACGTATGGGGGAGAAGATCTGCGTACCTTTTCTTGAGTTCCAGAACCCCTTCCTATCATTTTAACTCTAATAGTTGAAGGATAAGTAAAAGCTTAAGATAAATAAAAATAAAATTGAAAAAAGCGCGAGATTAGGAACATTTGAAAAACTAGACACTATCGTTCCCGAGTTACCGAAAACTTATTTGCAACGGTAAACTAACTGCTGATTTGTTTTTGTACATTGCTAACAAAATAGTAACTCACCCTTACCTCTACTCCTACCACTACAAGCAAAAGCAGAGTTCAACAAAATTTAACGTCCAGAGTTCAACAACATTCATGTCCAGGAGCAAAACAAGAAACGACAATCTCAAAGCACTTTTTTCTTTACATTTTGTATGGATAGAGCTAAAAGTACAAATAACATGAAATAAAGTCCGTGTTGGTGTAATCTTTTGATTTGTCAAAATTTCACAAATTTTTTTTATCTCCCTCGTCGTTTGTATTTGTATTACAGACTTAAATTAGCCTATAAGATATATTCTTGTGTAATACACTTATAATATTTATTTTACAGCAAAAAATCGCTTTGAATATTTTATGGAATTAATACACACGCTTTTGAACGAGCGTGTTTTGTTCTTTAATGTTGCTAAATATTAAAATTTTATCACAATTATAAAATTTGTTACAAGCGATCAACTCTGGCGATACGACTATTTTTTCAAAAACTTCAAATATTAAATAATAAGTCTGAAAAACTAAATTGAAAAATGATAATTGTTTGTTCATATTTTCGCTCACGCAATTTGTAACGCAGAAAAAAGCTTAAAAATATAGCCCATCAAAGCGCACAAATTTTCCTTAGATTTATGTGATTTGACGTGGAATGATACTTTTCCCGATATGATTGATAGTGATAAAGTATTAACGGGATACTGTACTACGGTCAGTCATCTGACTTCAGTGAACGTTGACAAACCGTACAATAAATGCTTAAGAACTCGGAATGTTAATAATTGGCTTCAAGAAATAAGGTACAATGTGATGTAGTATGCCAGTGTTTATTATGTACAGGATTTTGTACGTGCGGTGCAATATATATATATATATATATATATATATATATATATATATATATATATATATATATATATATATATATATATATATATATTGTTATTTGCGCTATTTTTGCAAGTTTTCTTCAGATCTCAGATCTCGTCCTTGGCTCATATCAATGTCATCTACTGTAGATAGCGTTGCTCACATTCGTTCATTGAATTATGAATACAGGTAGCTACAAGCGATTTAATACCCTTTGGCGGATTCTTCATATGATGAGCATTGGGTGTTTTGGAGACAAATGTGATCTGGACATTCTTATTAACATCGACTCCCTACATTATTTTAACACTTTGGAAGTTCAGATTACTTTCTTACAAAAATGGTTAGCACTCCCAGCTTGCGTATACTCGGTAAGTCAGGAGGAAGATCTAATTGTGTCGCACCGGAGGTCATTAAGATGTTTTAATTTTGGAGGTAATGCGAAACGGAACGAAAATTGTAAGGTTTTCGCACATTACAAAATGTCAAGTTTTGTTGAAAGTTGAAGGGAAAGATGGGTAGAAAAAGCAAAATTTTCTTTCTTGTCTATTTTTTATTGGCCCTTGACATTCAAAGGTGTTTTGATTTGTTGACTTTAAATTAGTGTGACTATTTGCACATTACTATAGTTTTATTTCTCAATGTGTTATTTTTTTATCATTTATATTCCTTAACATTTATTTTAAGATAAAGTATAGGTGCACGAACAGGCAGGCCCGATGGATACTGTGGGTAGCTATACCCACACGAAAAATTCTAAGTGTGTCGAAACTTGGGGTGATTCACTCGGGATTTGATGTGTGATAAATATTTCATAAAAATATATTTCAAATTCCAGAAATGAACTTAGTTTATGAAGTAATTAACGAAGTATTGCATCGACTCCAATAGTATACGAGATGAACTGGTTTGCAAGATTGGCTCAGCAGTATTGCGATTTTACATGTTTATAGCATCATGACCTACAAAATAGACTTGCAGAAATTGTTGAATGAGTTTGTATAAAATATGCAAGTTGCAGCGTAATGATAAACATGACAATTTAAAAAAAATGTTTTGTATTTTTACTGTCCCGTATGCGTACGTATATACAGAGTAATATACGTAGTGTAGGGAAAGTTTTGTAATGCTGCGGAAAATTGAGTTCGAGATTTCAACGGAAATACACATTTTGGTTTCCCTGATACCGAGTAGGTTTTTCCTTTTCTTTTTTCTTTTTCTTTCCAAATCGTTCCGTCTGTCCGTCCGTCAATCAGGCTGTCTCACCGACCGTCCGCCTGGTGTCTGGTGTACTAGCACCTAAACCATGCGTAGGATTTTTTCCCAAATTGAAGAAACCCCTATCCATCTGGCTCTAGTCGAATCTTTGAGATTCTGAAAAAGAACTTCAAAATTTTGGGGTACTTTAGACAAATCTTTACAAAAAGGACATTTTCAAAATTTTCTCAAAAACGGCTACAATTTTTTTAAAAATTTCTTGTAAGAATAGAGTAATATACACTTATTTAAGTAGCATAGGTCCGATTTTCACGGTTAACTCTAAAATTTTGAAATCTGCAAAAGTATGAATTTTTGCGGTGTCTTCCTACAACTAAAAAATTAAAGATAGAGATTTTTCCTTCAAATAAAATTTGTTCTCCATCGTGAGTGCTTTCATTAAGATCATGTAGGTTTTTTAAAAAAAACTTTAGTCGTTTTCGTGCAATATTGCGAGCAATGTGTGCAATCTTTAATAAAAAAATATTTTCTTTAAACATCTTCAATTTTTTTCTTTTAACTTTTGGTACGGATTGGGCTAAAGGCACTCTATAATATGACATAAACTCCATATTACTATATTCTTTTGTTTTTTCCAAAAATTACAAACATTTAATTTTCTTGACTCGTCTCTCACGTCGTTAATATTTACATTAGCGGCAATTTCTTTACATTAATGAACTTGTAATGTATTTATGAGTACTTGTGCTTTAAATAATGTAAGATAAAGTTTCCCGAAAGCTCATCAATTTTCCGTGAAAATGAACTCGAAATTCCGCATTTTCAGAAACGCTCAAACACCATTTTCTCTTAAACGGCTCCAAATTTTTTCTTCAAACTTTTCCAACAGATAGTGCTAATTGCACTGTTTAAGATGACATAGAATGGGTTTTCCTTTATTCATTTGTTTTTCAAATGTTGTGTCCTTTCAGATTCACAGATTCCATTACTTTCCAATTTAAATTTAATTTGTTTAGTAGTAGCAAACTGGTTTTCATGGCAAATCTTCCTCAAACATCTCTCAGATATTGGTGAAAATATTATCTTTCGTCCATATGTGTTCTACCTTCGTGGGGATAATTCTTCACCAAGGACAATTTTTTTTCTTAATTCGCCGAATAGATGTCTCGGATACGTTCAACCTTCGAGATATCTCACGATTTGAATAATTTTCTGTGTCGAAAAGAGCTTTCACTGCTGCGATCTTCCGAGGAGACAAATCACTTGCCTTTCCCATTATTTTTATTCAAAACAAGCAGTTTTTCGTATACAATTCACATTTTTAAAATAAACACGGCTGTAACTGTTTCACAAACTAAGAAATGGAAAATAAACTATCTTCGTGCAACAACACACTACTCATGTTACCTCTTGTAATTTGTGCGTATAAGCAACAATGAGGTGTTCCAACAATGGTACATAATGACAAATAATGTGTTAATTATTACAAAACGCTTTGTTTTTATTGATCGATTCGCAATAATGCCAGATGTAATGTAGTGCAGTGAGAGATTTCAAAACTTAACATTTTGTTAAAAATTTGGAGTGCGTCTAATAATATGGCCAGGTACTGTATATTCCTTCACAAAGGATACGATGAAGAATAAAAGCCCAAATCTATAGCTGATTTGATCTTAAGAGATTATGTTGCAGATCAAATATTTTTTTATCCAGCTTTGCCAAAAACTCTCATTTCTTTCTATATTCATAATTCAACTTTTGTAAGGTAGAAATCCGAGAATTCTCACCCTAGCATGTCAAACACAGTTTTTTAAACCTTTTTTTTAAACATAAAATGAGTAAAAAAGTTCAGTTGATTTGATTAAAAGGGGAGAATCCTTCTTAATTTGGCTCATTTGAATTACTTATCCATTCAATAGATCAACACAGGTCATCTGGTTTGAAGGCTTCTCCCACGTTTGAGAAGGATGTTGAATAGTGAGGCAAAGGTTTGCAACTGTAATGAAAAATGTTTTATCACTTTTCTCAGGTACTTTATTATTCCCTCCTTGCTCGGTAACCACAGGGTTTGGTTTTTCAACAGGTGGCAACACTTCTCTATGAGTATGTGTGTATATATTATTATCATTATTATTTATATGATAAAATAAAAAAATGCCAAGCAAGTTTATATATAATATATAGGTACATTGCTTCAAAAAGAGATATATATTTATATATTTATATTTTTTACAATCTTTCCTCCATCTCATCATTGGGCATGCACACATGGAATTCATTTACTGCAGAAAGACATCTGATGCTATACTACATCTTGCACAATCATGGTATATGTTGTATTGTGGCAGATGTGTGAAGTAAAACTCAAAAGCATTTCTGAATACCAGAATTTGCAAGATGAATTGGCAACAGCGTCTTTCATCATGTTTTAAAATTGACTCATACAAAATCAAAGAGTTGACTGGGTGGGTACTCACTTTTTTTTTGAGGTCTACAAGAGTTTGTATAGAACATTTAAATGCAACAGTTATACTAAGAAATAAGAATGTCAAATACTCAATTCAGCAAGCCAACTAGCAACACGAATTGCTATTCAGCTAACTCTTTAATACTGTGAAATCAGATATTTTTTTGAACATTCTCTAACAAGCACTTTCAGAACAAAATGTTGCAATTTAAAAATCATGGTGTATTAATCTCTTTTGCCACAAATAGGAATGAAAATTGAATATTAAATTATTTTATCATCCTCTTTGTTAGGAACAAAATGCACAAAAACTATGAAAGAAGGTAATTGTCAAGTATACAGCAGATTATACATACTCTTGCAAACTCTTTAAACATCGCAGAATGCTAACATTGTGCTATGATTCACAGCTTTCCCCTTTGAATAATTAATTGGTTCTCATTTGAAATTCATGTTCCTGTAATTTTAAGTCTTGTATGATAGGGCATCAGTCATGCTTTCCGTGATGCCACTATTACTAAGCAAAACAAAATACTGTTTGCTGCTGATTCATTCACTCTTTCCATGCCCACAGTTCTGCTGAAGATGTAGAGCAATTTAATGTTAATCCAACAACTTTTCTCCTTTCTAGTTTTACTTGTACAATTGATAATAAAAATTTGTTATCAAAGAATCAACGATAAAGTCTATTTAATCATGTAATGCCATAATAAATATTTTTTAAAATTGTATTCTCATAATGTTCAGTTGAATTTTGAAAAGCAAGAGAATTATTAAAGAAAAGTAAAGTCTGAACAAAATCAAAAAGTGTAGCAAAGCAAGAGTCAATCTACTGATTTAACAAATTAATGTTATGTTGATTTCCATATAACACAAAGTGACGAAAAGGAAAATTTGTCACAGAAAAACCATAAGACGAGTGTTCTCACTCTCAGTTGCATGTACAAATTCAGCATTAAATTCAATGGGCAACTTCCGTAACAAACATTTTGCAAAAAATTAGTGAAAATAATCTGCAAAAACATAAACAGCCCAACAAGCAAAAACACGAACCTTAAAATTATAAATACAAAGCACTTCATTTCCATTTTTTTTTCTTGCATTTTCTATGCTTCTTCACAACCCAATGAAAACAATTGTAACCAAGTTAAATACAAAACAGGACAGTTCAGTCATGAAAGAAAGAATGGAAGATGTGAAAACCATGAGTTTCACACGCTCTTCCAATAACTAACTACAGAAAAAAAGTACAATTTGACTTTACTATACAAACAATGACATTATAAAATATCTGGTTATACAGTTATTATATATATATACCTTTCATATAAAAATGAAAACAACTCATTTACAAGCGAAGGCAAAGTGCTTTCAGCTGCAAAAGTACACAAATTGTAACTTTGCTGCATCAAGCACTTACCTCCTACAGACCACAAAATCTTATACCGTTTAACCAAGCCAGAATGGTCGTGACATTTCATGAGGTAAGGTCAGGAGCAGAGATGATTCTTTTTATGCACAGGTGGCATAGTGTTGGATGAAAAAGTACTAATCTCTGCAACCTAAACCCACAGAGAGTGCATCAACTTATGTCTCACAAGACATCCTCTCTCACCAAAAAGTTTGCTTCTCAGAGTGAAACACACAGCTCTTTAAAGATGTGTGTTAACGGAAGGGTTGGGGAATAACCTTGTTGCTTAGTGCAGAATCTCATTGTATTAACGCATTGTCTTAATGCACACATTAAGTTTTTTCTACAATACACAATCAGTGAAAAAAAAATAGATAGAAGTCTCCTATGCAACTGATTTTTGCAAGAAAGTGTACAAATTTTCACTAAGTTAAATTCAAACTATTCAATAAGTCTGGGATGATTTACCTTATGAATACTTCCCTACAAATTGCACAGAGTAACAATTCAAATTCATTCAGCAGAGTTAATAAGAATCAAATCATTAATTTTGTATTAAATTCAATTCTATTGTAAATTTATTAATTTTCATCCCAAAAAGTTATTAAATCTTGTGCACATTTAAGTGTGTTATTATGTTAAAAACACAATTTATTGCAGATGGAACGTTCATAAAATTCTTATCACAAAAGCAACAAGCAGTCACATCCCCCTATATTTTAATACTTTATCAGAATGTACAATAAATAAATAAAACTCGAAGTTTCATGTTAGCTGTAAGTAATGACTATGTACGATATAACATAAATGAACACTTCCTGGACATCTTTATAAAAGACACATTCATACAAAAACACAATTGGTGCAGTCAGTGATAAATTAATTAAATAAAGTATTAAAAGTCTGTTCAAAGGGAAGATGAAATAAGAAAAACATTTGGACAGTCATTTTTCAGTTCCCACACTCAAATTATTGAGTAGGTAACAAAGTCAATAAACAAATTATTTTAAGTGAGCACAATGCTGTAAATTGTCTTCGATTATTATTGATATTTCTTGGCAGTTTTTGGTATATTAAAACACTTCTTTTTGAACTTCGACATTCCATGCACTCATTAGTTACGTGGCATACAAATATAATTTTTCACAATTTTCTCTTTTAAATTACACAATTCTATCAATTTTCTTATTAAGTATTTTTTCAAACACATGTACACTGTACAAAAATTCCTACTGTAAATCTTGGAGCATACATTAATCTATGAATGTACTTACATCATATACATATATGGCATAAGTGTGTGTCTATTCAAGTAAATATATATAGAGAGAGATATGCACCTTGCAACGATCTTAAATTTTTTAAAACACTTCTCAAAACCTACAACATTATTAAAAATCACGATATTTCCTTTATCAATTTATATCAGATCTACAAAAGCAATTTTGACAAAAACTGCAGGTGGCAGAAAGGGTGAATTTGGCCAGATTTCCCCTTTGTATTTTCTTGTATTGTGAACCATTGCCTTTTGGATGTCAGCAGAGACAACCACATATGATTTTTTTGGCAGAATTTGTTCCCATTTCTTATTTTATTTTTGCTTACAAAAGGCACTTTGAAGACATAGAAGGTGATGATCAAAAGTTTATGGTTTAAGTGAAGAAAATTTAGTGACTTGAGAAAACAAGACAAATGGATTACATATTACAAAAGTGTATTAGTAAGAAAAAATCAAAGGAAGGGAAAAACAAACAACAGAATAAACTAAAATCATTGAAAACTAATTACAATCGTCAAACACAAACTTAACAACAGAAATTTCAAGAACATATCTTTATTCAGACAAATCTCTAAGGGAAGTTGTAACTTGCATTTTTGAATTAATGAATGCAAGTATTTAAATTTACAAAGGTGGACTAGTGCTTCATTGAGAACAAAAATTTCAATTTTATTGAAAATGAATTTAAGTGAAGATTGGTAAGGAAGAGTTTGGATTAAAACAATAATTCACACCAATGAAGGAATAAAAAATAAAATATCCAATAGAATAAAGAAGCAAATCAATTTTGACAATTAGTACATTCCTATTAAAGAGAGCAAATAAATCAACACCTTCTGCTTAGATAGCTAAGACCTCAAATGCACTTGACAATGCGAGATCCCCAACGAGGGGATAAATTGGCAACTTCTTGCTGCACGGATTAACAACTGTAGTCCCTGTTTGCCATCCTGCAGAGGAAAGATGACCCACTTGCTAAGCCACAGACAATGCCTCACTTCTTTAACAGCCATTTCTCTTCCGATTCTTTATGGCACACATCCAGATAATTGGCACTATATATTTGTGCATCCTCAGAATGCCAAACAGTTTCGTCATGAAAACGATTGAAATCTTTGCAACTTCTCATCATATACAATCCTAATCCAAAAAAACCATTGAAGGACAGTTATTAGGAAAACAAGGAAGAGGAAGAAGATAATAATAATAAAATGAGGGGAGGGGAGAGGAGATAAAGAGCACGATTTTTGTACATTCACCAATTGAAAAATAACACCTAAAATGTTCTTTCAGGCAACAAAATATCTTTAAATATTACCAAAGTGAGCATAGTTTGAAGGTCCAACACACATAGAAACCTGTCTGCAAACCTGCAAATGGGTCATTTCATTCCATACTTACTCTACCTTTTTTATAAGTACTTTGAACTCTCATGTTTTTTTTAAAGCTTTGTGACTACTTTAAGAGAGGGAGGGGGGAGAAAGAGAAATGTAGAAAATTTTATTTTACGTTGTGGACAGTTAACAGACTTAATTCAGAACGGACATGCTCACATCCACTCATAGAAAGAAGAAAGGAAGGAAGGCAGACGGATGAAAAACAATTGACAGTTCAGCCTTGCTAAATGTTAGACCACTAAATACTCTGTAGGGCACACACATTCTTAAGATATCCACTGATAATTGAAAACCCCCCATTTATCTATTGCAGGAGTACATTAAATTTGACTCTTGAACTGCATATTATTCTATATTCACAGATACATCTGGAACTTTTGTTGACTGTGTTACTAAAGGTCATTTTCTTTCAATCATTACCATGTTTTTTTTTTATTAATTCATATTGACTTATTCCAATTGACTCATTTATTGCCAAAAATAATTTAAAGAAATAGATGTAAAGGTATCATCTGACTGATTTCTAAAACTTTGAAAAGTTTGACAAATAGACAACTCCAGAATTTTTCTGTGAATAATTAAGTTCTATCAAAGATGGTTCACAAGAAATACAATTCAACACAATGCATCTGAACAAAGCCTTCTTCATTTTACCAGATCTCTCATCAAACAACACAAGTTGTTTTGTGATCACCAACAGACAAATACCTCAGTAAAAATTGTTTCAGTAGGTATCAACTTTTCATATAAAAACAAGAATACTTTGTTCTGCATTGAAAAAGCACCAAATTTTAAGGAGGACAAATTCTAGCAAAAACAATATCACAGATATTTGGTAAAAAGCACACTACATTGATAAGGATTGGAATGCCCATTCCATTATTCTTTCAGAGAACAAAATATTACAATATTGAAAATTATTAGTTTTTTTGATTGCTTGTATTATGACATGTAAATAAAATGATTTTACTTCCAAAATCTGCCTCAGTAAAAACATTACAGGTTGGTATTGTTGAAAAAGAAAATTTTCCCTCACCCAAGGGCAATGTATGAATAACACAAATATTTTTTAAAGTAAAGCAACAATCTGAGAAATGCCGAATGACTTGAAACATTGTTCTTTTAATGGAAATTCTGCTTTTGCTCACTAACTTAATTTTTATTTCTGATTTCATATATTTTATATATGAAAAAAATCAACAATCATTCTTGTAGATTTAACAGCATGTGAAGAATGAATGAATAAATTTTTTATTTAAGACACTTCAATGAACTTCTAAATCACACTCACTTTCCAAGTAAGGTTAAGTCATTCATTTAAAATCTTAAAAATTTTCAGAACAAAAAACTGTTAACGAAAACCAACATGTAAAAAAATTCAAAGCTTAGATCAAATTAAAAGCTGAATTTGGAGTAAATATAGCTAGTTGGAAAAAATAAGAGACAGCTATGGGAGGATAAAAGTGTTCATGTTTGTTTGACAGGTAATTTCCCTCTGCAGGTTCTTAGTCAACAATATGTTTATGATTACATAAATAAATAATAGACTGGACATCCCGAATTGTCATACATTGTTAACTCAAGATAGCAAAATGCTAGAAACATACCAGATATCCAGATGCACATCACAAACAAGAGGAAAGTGCTTCACCAAGTGCAGAAAGTATCACTACACTGAATCAAAGCAGTTTGATGTTCAGATCATTTGGCCACTTGGCAAAGTATAGTTTTTTTTTTAATTATTATTTCTTCACAGCCATTTAAACAATGCTTCTGGCTAGTCTGATCTTTTCTACAAACTGCATAAGTTGTTTCAATAAATGAGCTGAAGCTTAAAGTGTTTAATAATTATAGAATGCAACCCTAAATTAAAATAAGGCTTTATAGCAGGGAATGGAAACACAAAGACTAGAGTACACCTTCCAACAGTGTGTTAATTAAATCTCCATTTCCTCACTCAAATTTTTAGAAGAAAAATTATATTAATTGAAGAAAATAAATATTGAGTTGTATTTGTTCATATATCAGGTCTGTATAACTGGTGCTCAATCAAACAAAAACATACTTTGTCATTAGGTTTCAATAACATTTTTCATATTAAGACAAACAGTGTATTAAAATAAGAGAAAAGTAATAGATTATATAGCTGTGATGACATCAATACCAAATATATTTTGAAGGTTCTATTAGAATTTCCAACAATGCAACAAGTTTCGAGAACCTTTTCAGAAACAACTTAATTTGTGAAAGATTTCTCTTAAATTAATGTGCACCTGGATCCAATAACACAAAGTCAGTCAGAACAAGAATGGAAACAATTAAAAACACAGTTAAAATCTATTTTAAATTTGCACCATTCATTCGCACTACAAAACAACCACTGATGAATATGACACTCATTTCACATTTCAAGAACTCTGGAAAAGTTAACACAACAGTTCTTTACTGTTATTCTGTCTTCAATCTTGATTTTAAGAAAAATGCTGCACTCTGACTATAGAAGAATTAATACAATTAGCAATATCACTTTGTATTTCTTTGAAAGTTTGTTAAAAGTGAAAGAGTCATTCTTCTTTGCAGATCACTGCAATGCACATTTTTTCTCGATAGAATAATTCTAAAAAAGGGGGGAAATTTAATATTTCCACCACTCCCTTTCATTGTTTTGTGGGATTGTTAAGACCCAGTTCCAAAGGTTTCAAGTGGAGCCTTCAAAAATTCAATGAAATTAAATATCAACAACACACTTCACGAGGCGCAAACTGGTAACTGATCACTTTTGATAGCAGCCTCCAAAAGCGTTTTTATCTCTTGCATTTCAGACTAAATGCAAAGCTTTCACTAGAATCAATTCGTTATAAAGAAGAAAAAGTGGTTTGTGCTTCGTGAACCATTCACACCGTTACGTTTGTACAACATAATGTCTCTGGAAAGATGAGTCTTCATCTTTCCGCTTTTGCAAACGGTCCCGCGAGCCGCCCTCCCGTCTTCGTATGTTCCGCCAAACAATGGCGGACCGCTGCCGGCCAATCAGCGGCTACGATTCCAATGACGCGATCAAGCTGTGGTACACCACCGACTGGATCTCGCCGAAGATGGACGAGTGGCCGCACGAAAAGTGTGGGTCCGCGCCGATAGGGTCGCTGCCGCTGGCGCCGGACGTGGGGACGGACGCCGGGGAGGGTGCCCAGAAGGGCCGTTCCGTCGCAGGGGCGGGCGCCGGGTCGGCAGCGTCTCCGCCCACGCGGGTTGACAGGCCGGCCGCGTGGAGCGCTAGCGTCATGTCCACATCCTGGAACAGGAAAGAAACGATTACTTGAAATGCAATTTAACCTTCCCCCTTATTAATTCTATGTAAACTACAATGCACTCTTAACAAATCCTGTACTTTTTAATCTCCAATGGCCCAAGTAAGCGTCGTTTATCCCCTAAATCTATAGGTCATCGTCTTTAAATATCAGGTCTTTCAACCACATCACCATATTTTCATTATCATCATCATTAGTATTATAATTATCGATTCTCTGTCAAATCTCTTCACCTACTCGCTAAAATATTTGAACATGTTTATTCAATATCTCGAAAACTGATATTTTGGCATTTATTTAAATTAATTCATTTATATTATTAAACTGCCTCTTCAGATTTCGAGAATTCTTCATATCGGAAAACGCGAATCAAACATAAACATGTCAGCAACACTGGTTTAAATAAAAAAAATAAGAAGAGCTATCCCGCACTTTGCGCCATGAAACTAGTTTCGAGGGAACAGATTTGCTTAAATACGATCGGTAAAGTCCTGGAAGTTAAGCAATTCGGGTCTTCACGGATTACTGGATGGGTGACCGTCTGGCTATCCCAGTTACTAACGGCGCCCAGTCCCTCAATGACAGACCGCGACATAACGAGGCAGGAGACGAAACTTAACGGAGAAGGACACCCGCGTAAAAGATAGGTTGAGAGGTGCAATTGCAAATTACTCTAATTGTGCTTCTTTCACCGAATCTCGTTTTCCGCAGACACGTTAACAAAGAAAGAAAGAAGAGAAGGAAAAAAGAAAAGGAGAAGAACAGAGAAGGAAAAAAGAAAAGGAGAAGAACAGAGAAGGAAAAAAGAAAAGGAGAAGAACAGAGAAGGAAAAAAGAAAAGGAGAAGAACAGAGAAGGAAAAAAGAAAAGAGAAGGAAAAAAGAAAAGAGAAGGAAAAAAGAAAAGAGAAGGAAAAAAGAAGAGAAGAAAAGAGAAGGAAAAAAGAAGGAAAAAAGAAAAGGAGAAGAGAAGAGAAGGGAAAAAGAAAAGAGAAGAGAAGAGAAAAGAAAGAAAAGGAGAAGAGAAGGGAACAAGAAAAGAAGACGAGCACGTACCTGCGGGTCGGCGAGGTCCTCGCTGGAGAGCATGGCGAGCGGGTCGTCGTCATCGTCGTCGGCGGCGTGACGCGGCGCGGGCGCGGGCGCCGGGGAGGGTCGGGGCCTCTTCGCCGGGGTGGGCGCGTCCACATCGCCCTCCGCCTCCGCCACCGCTGACGGCGTCGGGGGCGGCGGCGACGACAGCTCCTCGGGGTCGTCGTCGATTGAGGTGAGCATCCGCGGCGTGGGCGGCATGTAGAACTGGCTCAGCACGTCCTGAAACAGACCCCCGTGGTGAAGACATCCACTCACAACGGCGACGTTTTTCAATATCAACGTTGCCTAGCTGGTTTATTAACCTCTAACATCAAATTCGTTAGCAACAAAAACTTAATTGTCGGTACTTACTAGGCTGTCCGGGTGACGCCGCGTCCATGGCAAAGGTGCCGACGTTGGCATGGCAAAGGTCCATGGCAAATGGCGACCGAAACGTCGGCATCTTCGCCATGGACGCGGCGTCACCCGGACAGCGTAGTAAATACTGACTCCGACCGCGGAAGCCTACGCTCTTAAATGTCGGTGGCCGTGTATATTAATTTCTGATTAAGCGATAAGGGAAATCGATGTTAAAAACCGCCTTTCCATGTGTGAATTATGAAGTAATCACTACGATATTAGAATCATCTCGGGTAACGGATAGTCTGCTCGATGAAGGTACAACAAGCCGCGTTAGTTCGAACACATAAAACAGTAGGGGCAATTGGTTATTATTTCGTATTTCAACTTTTAAGTAATTGTGGTTGTGGGAATTTTTTATCCTTACCTTGAAAAACTACTAAACGAAAAGCATCGACCACAAAACATCGATTTTCAAAAACATCTGCAATACATTGATATTTTTATTAAAACATCGATAGTTTGAAAACATCGACATCGAAGTCGCATCGCTACCAGCAACAGCCACGCAGCTCGATT
Organism: Gryllus bimaculatus; assembly: GCA_017312745.1. Lineage (NCBI taxonomy): Eukaryota > Metazoa > Arthropoda > Insecta > Orthoptera > Gryllidae > Gryllus > Gryllus bimaculatus. Next base: position 572,298 of record BOPP01000151.1, on the reverse strand, counting down.
AAACGGCCGCACTGGCCGGAGTGGAGACGGGTTAAACGTGCACGAGGGCATGTAAAAATATGGAAGTTGGAAGGTGGTGTTCCTACCAGTCGCCAAAGTAAATCCAACGTCGATCTACATGTCGGCTTGCAGGATTACCCCCTTCCAGGTACCTACCCCCGGAGTACCGCCCCACAGACCGCATATAATAAAAAAAAAATTGAGTGTGTACTCGGGTGCGCGCCTATTTAAATGTGTGTCTACTCGGGTTAAAATGCATGTGTGTACTTGACCAAATGTGTGTGTGTGCGCATTTGTGCGCACGCCTCCGAGTGTGCTCGTGCACATTCAGTTACGAGTGCGTGTGTGATTGTGCGCATGCGTGTGCGAGCGTTTGCGTGCTCGTGCGCACGCGTGTTCGAGCGTTTGCGCATGCTTGTGCACGCGAGTCCGCGCGTGTCTTCTGCGCACGCGAGCGCGTGTGTGTGCTCGTGCGCCCGCGTGAGCCTCCGCGATTACGAGCGATTGTCCTCGTGTGCACGCGATTGCGAGCGTGTGAACTCGTGCGCACACGTGTTCGAGCGTGATTACCGGTGCGCACGCGTGTTCGAGAGCGTGTGCATGCTCGCGTGTATGTCCGTGCGAGTCCGAGTGAATGTGCGCACGTGAATGCGTGTTTTTTGGCGCACGCAAGTACGAGTAAATGTGCTCGTGCGCACGCGTTTTCGAGCAGGTGTGCTTGTGTGAACGCGTGTTCGAGCGGGTGTGCCTATGCGCACAGGAGTACACGTGCTCGGGCGCACGCGTTTTCGAGCAGGTATGCTTGTGCGCACGTGTGTTCGAGCGGATGTGCCTGTGCGCACAAGCGTTCGAGCGTTTGTGTGCGCGTGTGTTAGAGTGTGCGTTCACGTGCGCACACGGGTTCGAGCGGGTGTGCTTATGCGCACGCGCGTTCAATTGTTTGTGATCTTGCGCACACGTGTTCGAGCGGCTGTGCTTGTGTGCACGCGCGTTCGAATGTGTGCGCTTGTGCATGCACCAGTGTGTTTGCTCGTGCGCACACGCGTTCGAGCCTAGGTGCTCGTGCGCACACGCGTCCGAGCCTACGTGCTCGTGCGCACAAGCGTTCGAGCCTACGTGCTCGTGCACACACGCGTCCGAGCCTACGTGCTCGTGCGCACACGTGTTCGAGCCTATGTGCTCGTGCGCACAAGCGTTCGAGCCTATGTGCTCGTGCGCACAAGCGTTCGAGCCTACGTGCTCGTGCGCACACCAGTGTTTTTGCTCGTGCGCAAACGCGTTCGTGCCTAGGTGCTCGTGCGCACACGTGTTCGAGCCTACGTGCTCGTGCGCACACGCGTCCGAGCCTACGTGCTCGTGCGCACACGTGTTCGAGCCTATGTGCTTGTGCGCACACGTGTTCGAGCCTACGTGCTTGTGCGCACACGTGTTCGAGCCTAGGTGCTCGTGCGCACACGCGTTCGAGCCTAGGTGCTCGTGCGCACACGCGTTCGAGCCTACGTGCTCGTGCGCACACGCGTGCGAGCCTACGTGCTAGTGCGCACACGCGTGCGAGCCTACGTGCTAGTGCGCACACGCGTGCGAGCCTACGTGCTCGTGCGCACACGCGTGCGAGCCTACGTGCTCGTGCGCACACGCGTGCGAACCTATGTGCGCACGCGAGTCGGAGCGCGTGCGGCGGCGGCGCGGCGGCGAGGGAGGCTCACCTGCACGTCGCAGTCGTCGACGTCGTCGAGCGGCCTCTTGCGGGAGGGGCGGGCGTTCTCCTTGCCCGCGGCGGGCGCGGGGCCGGGGGCGGGCGCCTGGCGGTGCGGCGGTAGCAGCAGCTGCTGCTGCTGTTGCTGCTGCTTGCTCAACTTCTCCTCGCGCGCCTCGCGCTGCAGGCGCTTCATCGTGTTGTTCACCAGCACCGACCGCCGCAGGCAGCTCTCGGGGTCCTCGATCTTGCGCAGCTTCGCGATCGACATCTTCAGCACCTGGCGGGCACGCGGGCGCTCGTCAGCACAACAACGCACGCACGCGCGCAAGCAAACTAACCCAGGAAGCGCGCTGGGCGGGGTGGAGGGGAAGAAGAAAAAAGAGTATCAGGAAGGTACAGCGAAAAGACAGGGGGAGAGGGGGAGGTGAGGTGAGAGAGGGAGAGAGCGTGAGGTTAGAAAGGGAGAGTGAGGGTGGGGGAGGGAGAGTGGATGAGAGAAAGAGGGGAGGGAGGAATGAAAGAAAACCCAAGACACACACGTAAAAAGGACGGGAGAATAAGTGAGGGAGAGGATAGTACGGAACCGGGCAGAAACGTGTAGGAGAAAATGACACAGAGAGCTAGTAAACGGAGGAACGAAATACGTGACAGACAGGTCGAGAAGGAAAAAATAAAAAATAAATAAAATATTAGAATTGCAGGTGGGTTGTACGCGCTAGATAGAAGAGAACAGAGGAAGAGAGCGCTACGGAAAGTAGATTGTAGAAAGCGCCACGCAAAGAAGTGAGCGCTGAGAGCGCCCTGGAAAGAAGAGAGAGCTACGCTAAGAAGAGAGCGCCGAGTGAGTGCGGAAAGAAGAGAGCGTAGAGCACCCAGGAAAGAAGAGAGCGCCACGGGAAGAAGAGAGCGCAAAGATCGCCTCGCTACGAAGAGAGCGCTACGGGAAGAAGAGAGCGCCAAGGGAAGAAGAGAGCGTCGTGCTAAGAAGAGAGCGCAAAAGCTCAACGGGAAGAAGAGGGCGCAAAGAGCCCTGCGGGGAGAAGAGAGCGCCACGAGAAGAAGAGAGAGCCAAGAGCGCAACGAGAAAAAAGAGAGCGCCACAGGAAGAAGAGAGCGCCACAGGAAGAAGAGAGCGCCACGGGAAGAAGAGAGCGCCACGGGAAGAAGAGAGCGCCAAGAGAGAAGAGAGCGTCGTGCTAAGAAGAGAGCGCAAAAGTGCAACGGGAAGAAGAGGGCGCAAAGAGCGCCGCGGGAAGAAGAGAGCGCCAAGAGCGCAGCGAGAGAAGAGGGCGTCAAGAGCGCCACGGGAAGAAGAAAGCGCTAAGAGCGCCACGCAGAGAAGAGAGCGTCATGCTAAGAAGAGAGCGCTGCAGAAAGAAGAGCGCAACAAATCAAAGCCGCAGGCCCGCGCTCACCTTTCGCCTCTCCTCCTTGAGCCTGTACTTGGCGGAGATCATGGTGGGGCGCATCTTGACGGGCGGGCAGGGCGCCAGCACGCCCACCCCGTCATCGCCCTCGCACTCGCCCTCGCCCAGCGCCAGCCCCGCCGCCGCCGCCGCCGCCTCCTCGGCCTTCATGGCGGCCGCGCCGCCGCCGCCGCCGCCTCTGCCTGCGGTTGCCCGACGCCCGGCCGCGCCTGCGCACGCCAGACAACACCGCTCGTCACACACCCCGCTCTCGCAGACGCCAGCGCACGACGTTAATAATAACAATGCACTGCATTAACAGAACAAGAACGTCTACAATACTAACAGGGGAACCATTCGTTATCTGAAACACATTTCCGTCTCTTTTCCACAGCATTTAAAATAAAATAAAAAAAGTTTACTAATTAGATTGGGAGAGTACATCGCACTACTCGCCTCTCTTAGAGTATCACAGACTATTAATAGTAGGTGCAGATCCACGGGGAGGGAGATTAGGAAACCCCCCCCCTACTATAATTTTTCAGTAAATATTGATTTTAACTTGTCACAAAACTTTCAAGCAAAAATATTTTTGGATAATCATTAAAACGAATAAAATCGTATCGTAGCATGAGCTGAGTGTAGCCTGAGACATTTTACAAAATCTGTAATATGACACATTCCACCATTCTGAATTTCATTCTGAATTTCCCCTCTCAAAATTTGTCTCTAGATCCGGCCGTGTAATAATAATATACACAATATTGTAGATATTCTTTTTATATTACTAACAGTGTGGCCACAAATTTCCCCGACTTTTCCCGCTACTCTATTGCATTTAAAAAAGAAATGTCACTGATTCTATTTGTAGAGCATTTCATACTATTTAAAGAAAATGTTAAAACAAGCCCGAAACTAATGTATCAGCTCTCTGTTTTCTTCTAATCATTCTTTCACGAATTTTCTGATGCTCCCCCGACTTTCCCTGGCCTTCCTTTACATGTTTTCCAGAAAGTGGCCATCCTAATTAATATAATAAAATGAACATATGCCAATTACGACACCAGTCTGCTAAGTTGTTTTGTTTCATTGCATTTCGTGAGTGCTTAACGCTCGCGTCGCAGTCAAGTAACCAGGAATGCCTTCGTGTTGTTTTACATTGCTGTTCCTCGCAGTGAAATCTAAATTTTAACATTAAAAAAAATTAATGAAATTCGTTTAGTATCTGAAGAAGTTAGATCTAAATTCAATTTATAATTTCAATCAAGGGCCTTCAGGAAAATGTCAAATAATAATAATAATAATAATAATAATAATAATAATAATAATAATAATAATAATAATGTGGCTCTCATTAATTACATGCAACCAATACAGCGTGCAAATCTCATTCATTATAGCCTTCGAACACACTTTCTCACATTTTTTGTCATTCATACCAGGATATTTTACGTGGGTTTGACGAGTATATTTAGGTGCTTGATTTTTCGGTTACTTTATAGTGTTACCTCTCTCGATAAAGTTTTACTAATTTTAGTCTCAGACATAATTTTTATGCAACTTTGTATTGCGTTAGGGCATCGCTCCATTGATATTGCAAAAGCATGAGCAGAAAGGAGGTTCTAACCCTCAAGTATCATACTAAAGGCAAGTCAAAACATCTACGTCTGGGTCGGAATCGGAGTCGGTTATTTGTCAGGCCGTAGCGTTGTTTTGGAAAAGGGACTCGCGCAGAGGATTCGTGTCAAGTTACGTGATACGTTCCGTTTTACTCGTCTAGGCAACAAGAGCGTATGTGGCGACAGTCAGGCAGGTAAACCTGTAAAGAATGAAACCCTTCGGTTTCTGACGTTCTACAACAGGATTTGTGGTCGTGGTTGCATGCATCTTTAAAGCCTTTGCCCGTAACCCTGACCCAGAGGCGGTTAGGTATAAAAGTGCGTAGAATTTACTTCGAATTAGGGTTGTTATTTGTTTTAGCGGGGATACTTTGAAGGGTGTGTATGGCACGTGCCATGTCTACCATACGCCTCTGCCCTGTCCACTTGGATACAAATTCGAGGTAAGGGGCAGAAATGCAGTCGATGGTGGCTGAGGTCGGTTCGTTGTTTGGTGTTTACGGACGCGTGAACGGCAGCTAACTCTCAAGTGCAGTGCATGTTTTATCCCGGCGCCTACCCGACGTACACGTCATCTTGGGGAGTCCCCCTTCAAAGTATCTCCTCTCCCGCGCGAGGCACCGCCCCAGCCGTGGTCCCCTGTGAGGGTGCACGTGTGTCTGTACGTAAAGGCGGCTCCACACGTTCTGCATTCGCCGAGCACCGAGCAACAGCTCGCCCAATCCCGAACAGCTGATGTGTTCGGCGAATGTTCGCTCCCTTTGATGTGCCCTAAAGACCGACACGCGGTGGGTGGGTCGAGCGCCGAATGTTAGTCGCTCGGCGAGCAAGCAGCGCATCCACACTACTCGGGATTCGGCGAGCGGTTGCTCGCTACTCGCAAGGAAGAGGAAGGAAAGATCACGCGTTAGGTGGTTAATCCTCCGGCATTCGCCTATTGATCGGAGAAAGCACATAGAACTACCGACCAGAGCAGCCGGCCGCTAGAATTCCCCCCCTCCAGACAGAAACTGAATTCGACGTAACGGCTAGTGCCGAAAAGGGCCACCCCTCCTGAGTGCCGAGGAGCGGAGTTTGGCGGAGCGGGGTGGAGCGGGGCGGCGTGGAGCGGGGCGGGGTGGAGCGGGGCGGGGTGGAGCGGGGCGGGTGGAGCGGGCGGGTGAGCGGGCGGTGTGGAGCGGAACGGGTATGGCGGGGCGGGGCGGGCGGGCGCGATAGCCGCATAGCTGGCAAGGCCGCAGCGCTCGCTCGCTCGCCGCTTCCCTTCACTTGCCGCCCCCTTTCCCTCCCTCCTCCCCACCTTCTATGAGGCGCGCGTCGCTCTCTCCGCTGCGGAGGGAGGAGCGCGGCGGGGGGAGGGGGGCGCCGTCTGTGTCCAGAGTTTTCAGCCTGTGACTGCCTCCCCCCCCCTCGGGCATTTCGGCCACTCCACCACCCACCACCCGCTCTCCCTCTCCACGGCCGCCGCACGAAAAAAAGAGAGTGAGAGAGAGAGAAAAAAAAAGCCTTTGCAGCGACGTTCGAGGAAACGAACCGGTCGACAGCCGCAGAGGCCAGCCCGCGGCCAGGAAGGAACTCACGGGTATAACACGGATTGAGCGACAAGTGAAAGAACACGATATTCGATACCGATGCACCCATTCGGATCCTAAATATTGAACGAGAGGCGCGGATCCACTGGGAGGGAAAAAAGGGACCCCCTCCCTAAACCTGTTCAGTAACTATTAATTTTTAACTTGTCACGAAACTTTCCACCAAAAATAGGTTTGGATAATCATTAAAATACTAAAAATCTTATCGCAGCATGAGCTGAGTGTAGCCTGCGCCATTTTACAAAATCTGTAATATGACACATTCGACCGAAACCTTTTGAATTTCGGCTCCCAAATTTATCTCCCGATATACTACCAATATCGATTAAAAAAAAAATATTATTTCGGCTTTTTGAATCTTTACGATAACAGAAAGAAATATCAAAGTAATGCATATGTATTATCGAATTTCAAGTATCGATGCACCAATTCGAATATCATGAAGTGCTCCTTGTTCTCATTTTTTGATGTACTATTATGTATGCTTATAATTGTAGGGCTCGAGGTAATAAAACGATGGGCAGCAGCAAGCCTCCTAATATTCCTTGATGATATTTCGATATTGGTGAGTGATACTTATTTTGTTACTATAAATGTCCATGTTTATGAAGAGCTTGGGGCAGTAACAAGATCAGACATACTTTCATCCAAATCTAGATATTAACACTTTCAAACAGATGGATGTTCTCAAGCTCTTTAACTCGTGTAATTTTGTATAAATATCTTATATTTTATTAATTTAACAAATCGGAATTCAAGTGTTTCACTGTGAGTCAATATTAGATTCAAAAGAGAAACATGTGCTTGAATTACGATTGAAACAATTTGTATATTACAATTCCTCCACCTACTTTCTTGAACATCAATTCTGCCGCTTCGGTACGGAAACTACGATGTTATCCATTCAATATTATTGACCGATTAAATACTGAGAATATCGAAAACAAAAATACTATCGATACTCCAAGTACTAGTCGCGCGACAGGAGACAGTTAACGAGGCACGGGAGGACAGAGACTGAAGGCTGAGGTCGAAGGCACGACACCTGGGCTGACAGGAAGAACTGGAGGGGCGAGTGTATACGTATCGCAAGGCCTTGCTTTGATCAAAGGTTACATTTGACACGTATGAGGGCGTGGTTCAGGAACAACAGTTTCGAGTCTACGCTGAGTACACACGGTTTGGCGGTGTCAAAAGTGCCGAACATTTCGTTCGTAGATTCATTTTTACCAACGGTAATCGAGATGTTGCCACATACCTCCCTCCGATTTCGTCCCTCTTTCCGGACGAGTGCAATTCATTGAACGGAGTATCACAGGTACCGGAGCACTGCTCTATTGTCACCTATTACAATCTACACAAATTTAGAACATACAAGTTCCGGATCGCATCAAATGTTTTGATTATCCTCTATGAACATTGCAAGTACTGAGTGGATTTCAAAACGGCTTTCGCAGTTTATCCCAAAAGATTTTCCTGAATAACAACAAACCATATGGCGATAGAGTTAACATCATTGTCCACAAATATATACACACCCATGTTAAGAAAAGTATGCAACTCACAGTGCACATATCCTTGGCACGACGGAGTGGGGAGGTAAATAAAATGATTCCCATCTTACACAATAGATTAATTCCTTTATCTAATCACGTGTCTAATTCACTTGTTATAAATGGGCAACTGTAAGTTCATCACCTAGTAAATATATAATTAAATAAGTTCCGAAAGCTTAGAAAAGAGTAGGGCATTACATAGATTTAATAGTATAAGATTCCGTGGGACTGGAATAAAGAAAAAAAAAATTATAGAGAAATAGAGTTTTCCAAACTATTAAATTTTTTTGAGATTTCCGATAACGCCAAGTCAACATCAGACAACACACGTACGTATTTTCTGATCGATTACGTATCTCAACAGCACCAGATCTACGTTATACGCGTACAACACCTAAGGAAAGGAACTTTCACAATAGGAATGCGATCTACACCCCAATACAGACCCTGCTCACAAGCCGAAAAGAATTTTGAGAGGGCTGCCGGTACAAGGAACAAAACAAAGCCAGGTGACCCGACACGAGGAAAGGGGTTGATTTACATACACCCGGCGAAAGTGACCGTTTCTGGGAGGGGGAGATTGGAATATGCCATTTTCCCACAGGGGGCGTTGCCATACGGGGTTGAAAAGCGGGAAGAGAACAAATGAAGGAACCGACCTTCGTTGAGGGATATCACGACCCTCCAAAAACTCTAGCAAGAAGAAACATTAAGACTAACTTTCGAACACGCACTTCCTGTGTTCGTACAATTTCCTTGAACCCCAATTACGTAATGGTGAGGCGAAATCGGTGAAGTTGGTCAATCCGTAGTTGTTGGCACCTCTGTATTTTGTAATTTACCACTGATTATTAGATAAAACTAATAGAAAATATTATTTAATTATTATTTGTTAACATTTCTAATTCGTAAAATAAATTATTCAGTAGTTCGACACTTAAAAAAAAAAATTATCTGCGCGCAAATAGTTGCTTCTGTAATAAGCAACAACAGTGAGGGTCTTTGTCTTCATTCACGTCTCTATTTATTAGGTGAACAGCCGCCCATGAATTAGCCGATGATCAGCTCTGCCACGTGGAAATCTAATATTCAACCATCGTTGCGCCGGGTTAGATCCTGCCACACCATTTTCAAATCCACAGATCGTTTTGCCTTCGTGCATTTTCCACGCTTTGTTTGTCGTGCGATTTCCTCTTGATTTTCCACAAGAAGAATAAGAAGAAGAAACAAAAAAAGGTCGCACTGCATACCTGCCCTGCTTGACATACCGCCGAGATCGCCTGAGACATAGCAGCTGAGCGGCCGGTGAGGTGGGAGGGGGAGAGCTATTCCTAGCGCAGGGGGAGGGGGAGGGGGAGGAGGAGGAGAAGGAGGGAGGGGAGGATTCCCAGGTGGCCGAGCAAGGCAGGGCCTCCTGGCTCTCGGCTCCGATTACTTCCCCCCTCCCCCGTACAGGGCAACGGAGGACTGGTCTCGTCAGAATCAGCAGCGCTAACAACGGAATGCTTTTCGAATTCTAAAAAGGACGAGAAAAAATTCCAAAACGCAAAATTTCAATTTAATCCTCACACACACAAAGTCTAAGAATTCATCTAAATCATTTTTTTTAGATACAAGGGAGTAAAGGAAGACTTTATTAACATGTGTCTTAATAATGTAATCCCTTCCATTTGTAATACGCTAAAAATGGATGACTGGTTTTAAAATAAATAAATAAATAAAATAAACCACTGGAAAAGTGCTGCTCCGTGCCATGGAATTACTTCCTAACAGGTTTAAGACGAAAAAATTTAAGCTGACAGATGCTTGCAAGTAAGATTACTGCAACACAACGCAAACTCGTGCATAACTCTGAAACTATGCGCCCTTAGGGATTTAGTTCTTCTGGACCCCTACTCCGCAACCTGACTCAAGATTCGAAGAGTGGCTTGATATTATGTAAAAATTAAATTCAAGGTATACAGACAGAAGATAGAATAGGCTTCTTTTGATGCTCAAGACAATACTCGCGTTATAATTTAACACATACAAGTTAAATAACGAAAAGCCACTCTCACTTTGACATTACGCTACAGTGTGAAATCAGACATACGGATAAAGACGAAAGTGAAACTAATAGCACAACCTGGGAGGTAAGTTTAAAGTGAAATTATCCTGACGAGACTGAAGTTGCGAACATCTAATTAAATCGGCATTACTTCATATGAATCATTCATGGCTTCATAATGACAAAGTGCACAACACCACTCAGCACTTGGGGCACCGTCAGGGTAACGACCCACGGCGACGAAGGCGGGGAGAAAGATTAGAATGAATACAATAGAGTTTAGGTTGTCGACGATGATAATGTTGAAAGAGAACGCCTATGGTAGTGAGACCAACAATAACATTGAGGAAGAGTACGACAAGAATGTGGCGAATACCGATGTTGACGACAACGTCGTGAACGATGACTACGACAACAAAGGCGACGAGAATGATAAGAGCAAGTTAATCTTCTCCCCCATACGTCACATAGGGATCTTTTTAGCTAAATAAATCTAACTAAATCTCGCAATGGAATGTGAGAAGTGGAAAATGAATATGAGGTAACGAAGACACGAGGCGGAGAACCTGCTCACATGTGGCGGTAATTTCTTACGAAGGCGCCTGTCCCCTGATACGATGATGCTGAGAAAACTATGTGAATATCGATACGATTGATGGTAGAATCCATAAGGGCGTCTACGATGATAAGGATATAAAGACGGAGTCGATGTACTGACGAATGAGTGTATACCATTACGGAAGTAATTATATAAATATCGATAAAGACGACAGCATCAATACGGACGACGATAGCATCGATAAAGACGATAACACCGACAAAGACGACTATAGCACCGACAAAGACGACTATAGCACCGACAAAGACGACTATAGCACCG
>BOPP01000151.1:526324-560066 GCA_017312745.1 Gryllus bimaculatus | reverse complement strand
GCGGGGGAGGGGGTGCGGGGCGGCCCGAGTGTCGACACCCGCCTGCGCCGCCACCGCCGTGCAGGAGGCCCGGGCTTTCTCGCTCCGACGCCGCCGCCGTCGCCGTCGCTGCTCTACGTGCCAGAGAGCACGGCCCCCCTTCACCGCTGCGACCGACCGAAGACTGCGCGCTAGGCTGGGCGGCCGCAGCTTCGAATTCAGCGACAGATTCGGGGAGTGTTGGGCTAAAGGGTGTGGCGGCACCGCGGGGTGCCCGGAAAATGCTCCAGCTGTCCGAATTGAGCGCGTGGACGACCCGATTCGTGAACGGGTACGAATCCCGTTCGTTTCCTTCGAATCCCCTGTTTGTTTGTCAGTTCGAATCTTGTTCGTTCGTTCCTCCTGACCGGTTCCCGTTCGTTCGTTCACGTCCAGATACCGTTCGTTCGTTCCTCATGTCCGCATTCCGTTCTTTCGTTCATTCATTCGTTCCTTCCGACCGAATCCCGTTCGTTCGTTCTTGCTGTCCTGATCGATCTTTTTTTCATCACTCCATTTTTCATCTTTATCCGATGATAAATGACAATAGAAGTACGAGGAAATCATAGTACTACGAAACAATTGCGAAGTCATTAAGCTTAACATGAAGATGGTTATCTCCCTTCGCAACATAAAAAAATAAATTAACGTCGTGAGTGCAGTAGGTGCAAGTACCTCTAAATGATATCCTAGGTCTACCGAGCCCAATGGAAGACCTGCATGTTTAAAGTATCGCTAAACCACACAATTTCCTTTATCTCAGTAATTAGTAATTCGGCGTTTAAGTTGTCTGGGAGTTTATCACAATCGACTACAAGTACGAAATAAAACTATGCAATCTTACCATTTTATTCACATCCCTACCCATCCAGTCTCACTCCAATTTATTAATGAAGAAAAATCACCCGCCCGTGAACTTATTTATTTCAATTGAACGAGTCATTTATTTGTTCAATCCACTACTCGCTTTATTTATTACCGATTCATCCATCCATGTCCGATTCTTTATTGACTCTTCCAACATTTCTTTTAACCATTGATTAACCCATTCAGTCGGTTGATATAATTATTATTTATGCAGGATCCATTGATATTATTATAAGTATTGATTACTCATTAATTCACTAATTAACACTTTGGGAAAAAGCGCATTCATTAATTCATTTACACTCGGAAAAAAGTACATTCATGAATAATTTCATTTACACGTTAGAGGGAGAAAAAATACATTAATTAATTCCCGAACGCCCGCATTAATTCGATCCTCCTCCTCTTTTAGCCCCGCCGCCACCCACGCATCCACCGCATGCGTTCGCGCCTCGTGGTGCAACCCGAGCCATTCATTCGCCTGCCAGGCGGCGGGTGCACCTCGCGCCTCTCAACACGGTCTGCGCACGGCGCGGCGCGGCGCGGCGAGCGCAGGCCGCAACGCCGGCGGCGGCCCCGAGCCCCACATCCCAACGAGGCCACTGCCAAAACGCCCTGCCACCGCCCCCCTCCTTCCCCCCCGCGCCACGGCCCCGCCCGCGCCGCTACTCGGCCAGCGTTGCCGCACCGCGCATAGCACACTATTTTTTTTTTCCTTTTTTCCTTTTTTTAAATTTATTTATTTTTTATTTTTATTTGTTTATTTTTATTTATTTTTATTTGTTTATTTTTATTTATTTTTTATTTGTTTATTTTTATTTATTTTTTATTTATTTTTTGTTAAAATAAATATGAAATGCTATAAATTAATAATACACTTTTGCTTGTATCGGTGGATCAAAGATGGGGAAGGTTCAGCGGGTTGCAGTCTACCCCCTTCCCCCAAACCCCGATTCTGTATATTCACAGATCAAGATTTGGCTAATTTTCTGTTGCATCGAAAGTTAGTAAATATTTCAATGTAATACGTTATCACGTTATACGTAGCTATTAAATAACTTTTACTTTAAAATACTTTTTTTTTAAATTAAACATACGTGAAGAAAACCCGTTTCTTTGTTCGAATGTGATACTACGTGAAATGTTAGAAATTAATACTGTACCCTTGCGTGTATCGGTGGATCAAAAATGGAGAGCGGTTCAGCGGGTTTCACTCCCCTCCTTCCAAGATGCTGATGCTGTATATTCACAAATCGTGTTCTTGCTAATTTTTTGCGGTATCGAAAGTCATTCAAAATCTCAATGTATTAACGAACACAACTAAAAGTTAAATTCAGCATAAATGAAACATTCTTTGCAAGGAAACCACCAAGTTGTCTGGACGCTTACACACAATGCCACCCCCTTCCACTACAAAAAAACTTAGTTACGTCACTGGCAGCATGTAACAATCGTCGTTTTGCAAGCAATGCTATGAAATCAATTAGTATGACGTTCATTGTCCGATGCAAATACGTTTTCTTTCACTGGGAGTGAAAATGTTTCGTTTTTCAGATGTTGCTAACCTTGCTTTGACAGTGTGTTTTTATTCAAAAATGTCTAGTAAGAGAGATTCTGGAGCTCTCAAGAAAATGTGTGGAGGTTACACTTCCCCTCGATGCTTCACAATGAAGTTTTACTGTTTTTTGACGATCAATAAATTTAACTTAATTGCATCAATCATATCGCCGGCGGATAAGAAAAAAAAATTATCGCTTCGCAAGAGAAGAGTTTTATCCAGAGCAAAGCAGTTTATTTGGCGCTCAAAAAAAGTGTTTTACTCTGTATACATAGGCTGTCTTGTAAACTATCGATGAGGCATTTTTCCTTACAAAAATAAGCCTATTATCTTAACATATTTCCTTATTTAAAAAAATTACGATTTTTGCTATGTGTCATTTGTGAACAAGCGTCAATGTAACGAAAGAAAAAAAATGAATGTATTATACTCTATCTTCTGTACAAAACGTTTTAATACCTGCAATAATTATTTTAAAACAATATTCTACAAAAAAATTATCTTGATTACATATTACTAAACGTGTGATTTAACGGGCTAAAAAGGAAAAGAAAAAGAGAAAAAAAATCTCTCTAACACAGCCCAATTCCAAAAGTAAACGCAAAACGAGAATTTTGAGTTGTTGCCTTTTGGAACTGGGCCGTCGATATTTCTTATGTAGTATCTCCGGGCAGAATCGGGGCCGAAGAAAGGAACAAGGATCTGCCACTAGCAGGAAGTATATGGGTGTGTGTGTATGCAAAAGTGTGGAATTTCTAGTTCGTGGGGAGAAAGTGTGAGCACGGGAAAAAGTGCTGGAATTTTTACACGAAAGCGATCCACCAAGAGAGAATGTAAATATTACAAAAACTGGATACAGTATTTGCTAATATTGAAACCTACAAAAAACAAGATCCATTAAAGTTAAACGGATTCTATACTTCCCCTTCCACAAATTAAAAAAAACAACAACAGTGGTTTGCAAGAAGAATTGAAATTGCGAAGAAGTAGAACGAGGTGCCGAATAAAGTAAAACAGAACGACGAAGTAAAACAACGTGGAATGTCGATAAAAAAACGCGGGCATAAGGAATCAGTCAGAACGCAGATGATGGTAACACTTGGGAGACAGAAGCGCGCCTATCTCCTTTCCGCACCGATACTTGCGAGAAATTCACCCGCTGCAGGCTCACCCGGCCGGCGGAAGGATACATTTCGCATTGCGAGGCTTTCTTCGGCGACGCTCAACTCTTTTTTAGAACCCGTCAAAACAATCGCCCACTGGGCCGTTATCCCAGAATAAACTCATTGTTGACCCCGCCACTTACTCCGCGTAGAGGCGACGCTCTGTATAGAGTCGCGCAATGTGGACGCAAGGAATCCTTCCGAATCTTGAACATACGAAAGAATCCAGGCGATTAATCTTGGAAGACGGAAACGCCCCCTCAAACTATCCCTACCTTTTTCCCGCTCTGACACTTGCGAAGAATTCGCCCGCTGCAGGCTCATCCGGCCGGCGGAAGGATACATTTCGCATAGCGATGCTTTCTGCGGCGACGCTCTCTTTTTAGAAACCGTCAAACATTCGCACCTCACTGGGCCGTGTATCCAGAATAATCATTAGAACCCGCCGTGAGCGCGGACATTGCGGTTATCTGACATTGTGTGGCATGTGTGTGCGTGTAGACTAAGGGTAGTTGGGGGGGGGTGCGGGAGCGGGGGGGGGCGGGAGGGGTTACGTGGCCTGTTGGCGCACGACGCACTTTCCCCGCGAGCCGTCACGGCCCCATGTCAGTGGGGCCCCGCCCCCCTCTGCCTCCGCCACCGCCCCGCTCCTACTGCTTCGCGGCGACTGTCGTCGTCGTCGGCGTCGGCGGCGGCGGCGGCGGCGACGCTTCCGGGCCGGACCAGGCCAGGCAGGCCCGGTCCGACCGACCTACCGCTGGCTCGCTCCATCCCTGAGGGGAGCTTCGGCGCTAACGACACGGATATCGATGTATTTAACATCTATTTATTAATGCCGATAGGTTTTCAACATCGATGTTTTCAAACCATCGATTTATTGAAGCCGATATTTTTCTAACATCGATGTATTTAACATCGATTTATTGAAGCTGATGTTTCCAACATCGATGTTTTCAAACCACTGATTTATTGAGGCCGATGCTTTTCTAACATAGATGTTTCCAAATCATCGATGTATTTAACATCGATTTATTGAAGCCCTTATGTTTCTATCATCGATGTTTGGAGCTCAATATTTTTTTTAGTTGATATTTTATATTTGAATGAAAGAAAATATATTATAAAAACTACAATAACTTTTAGATATGCACAAAATGAATATTCTTCAGGCCAAAGTGACCAACGTAAAAAAAAAGGCAGTCGAATTTTGTCGATAAACTTAAGTGTATTGTTTTTATAGTGTCCAATCACATAATGAAAGTTTTATTTATTATTCTCATAATTCTTTGAGTTTGTTTTGCCAGCTAAATCTCAACGATAAATCAATAAATACGATACTCAGAGGTGGCTAAGAGTGTGTAGCGACTCGGGGCTTCGGTCTTAAGGATCGCGTGTTCGAGTCCCGCCTTGAGCATGGTTGTTTGTTCCTCGTCTCTCGCGTACGTGTCGGCGCGGATGGCCTCGCGTACTTTGTTGGGGCACTGCTCCAGCATTCGTCTGGTCTACATTGGAGAAACCACGACAAAAACTATCGATCAGAGCAGCGGGCAGCCGGACTTCCCCTGACAGCGATTGAATTCGACCTAGCTAGGTCGAATTCAATCGCTGTCAGGAGAAGTCCGGCTGCTAGGGTGGAAAATCCTGTCAGGAAAATCCTGACTCGCACCCTAGGCCCACCCGGTCGGAGACACTAGATCGACAACAGTTGTAGCCCTGAGCCACCTCGGCCGGTAGAGCCCCTCCATGGGCGATAATTAAAGTCTAGAGAAACCAACGCTCCCTGTACAAAACGGACTGTAATAAAACTGTCAAAATAAAACCCTGATCCGAAGCTACTTCCGAGTATGAAAGGTTTGCTTAAAACTGGCGGTGAAAACGCTACCAAATACTTCCATTGTACAGATTTCTCGCATATTTGGAACGACTTGATCTAATGTCACCAAGCAAGTGACGCGAATTGCGTTAAAACTGGCCGGTCTGTTCAGGTCAGAAGACGAGTTTCTAGAGGTTCTAAAACGGTTGAGCACCGCTTTGCGACTGCATCGCTCTGCGATTCTTTAGGGCCCCCAGCTGCTAATGCCTCAATGTGCCAGCTCATTGGGTGCAGTTAGAGGTTAGGGATAGTTTTGACGAGTGATTTACATCGTTCCGTTACATCGTCACTAAAAATAATATTGTGATAATTGATTCAAATTAAGTCGAAAAACAAAGGCGAAAACGTATTCGTGTGATTAAATCAAATGGATGTAAACGGACAGGCCATAATACCGGATTTCAAAGAACCCATGTTGTTTACTTCGATCACGCTTTTAATCAAACTTGCAATAGACAATATTTAAATTAAAGAATTATACATGTAATTAGCATAAGATACGTTTTAATGTGCACTCTTCTAGCATTTTAGCTACATAAATATTGGTACATTGGCTTCATGCAAACGTTCTCCCGTTGGTGGAATAACAAATGGTTAACAAATGGTTGGTGGAATAACATTGATACGGAATGCAACAGCTCTTCACAAGTCAGTCAACGTTTGTGACATGAATAATAATCTTTTTTGTGTGCTACTCACCGCCCACGCCCGAAAATATTGGTTTTCAATCAACGATTGAAAAAAAGCACACATGAGTGAACAGGTCACAACAACGAACCTGTGTAAGGTTACGACCTAAAGCTTCACTTCACAGGATCAAGACTAATGTGCTCTATTGCTCTCAAAGTTACTTCACGCTAAGCTATGAACAAACTCACAATTACTCCCATTTTACACTGTTCAAACAATTAATTAACTTTCCTGGCTAATAAATGTCTCTGATAAATTCACTAGCAACGTCGGGTTACTTCCAGAAGTTAAATCAAAACTGAAAAATATTTTTCGTAATTCTGTACTGTTAATTTATCGATTTCAAGCAACGAGACGAACGAAAAAACCCTCTAGGCATCAGGCATCCGTTATGGATTTATCAACTGCAGCACATGCGATATATGTTAATGCATTTTTTTTATTTTTAAGGAAATTTTATTACGAAAAGTATTGAACGACATATAACCAATAAAACAGTGACTCCAAAGGTTTATTATTCGTCGCGTATCGTCTGAATAATGTTTTAAACCCGAGGTATCTGCACAAAAAACAATTGAAAGGGGTCTCTAAGGTTTTCGTAAAAAACCTTTTTTACTTTCGTTAATATGTTAAATCTCTCATAAAACGACGAATTCAACATTCAAAAACGATTTAAAATTTCCCGAAGATGACCAACGGATGGACACGTTAATCTATCCGGATGTTAATGGATTGGAAAGGGGCAGGGCAGACTATAATTGCACCCTCCTCAAGCGTTAGTCCGCGCACTCCTATGTTAATAACGATAAGCGAAACATCGAAGCGGAGGGTGGAGGCGGGGGTGGGGGCGGGGGAGGGGTCGAGGGCGGCGGAGTCGCAGAGTTCCGGTTGCTGAGGCGGTCGACCCGGCGTCCTTGCGCCCCGCCCCTTCCCCGCCGCGCCCTCCCTCACGCACACCGCACGCCGCCGTCCGCTCGCCGTGTAGTACACACCTCCGCCACCGCGAGCGCCACGCGCAAGGCCGGACAAACCGCGCGGCACGGCGGAGCGGGGCGGGGCGAGATTGTGTGCAGCTGGGCAGGGATGGAGTTAGTGATAAGTAGGGGCGGATTTAGTGAAATGTCATTTTTTTTCCTTTTCTCTTAAAATCCCCTTAGTATAGAAATTCATGTTATGTTAAAACAAAACGAAAATACTCATTTCAATGTCTTTTTTTTTTTGTTGGCTTTTCCCGTCGATTTTGACTAGTTTTTACCTTTTTACGTCTGCATTTTCGCTGATTTAATCGCTTTTAATATCATTTTAATGGTACTGGCTTCAAAAAATATTTACGAGGTGCAACAAATGTTCACCACACAATATCTGAATAGCCTATAAGATTTCTTTGCATCATATATTGTCATGTCAGCAGTTGCGAGTGCTATGTAATCTAAGGTTCCTGTGACACCTCGCGGCGCCATTATCAGTTCTGCCAATTTCGCTATAAATAAAGGCAGAGATTTTCTTTGAAAGACCATTTCAAACCGAAAGTTTGCAAACTCAGTTCACTTTTAGAAAAGGAAGAAGCCTCGATTATTTGAGTAACATACTCAACAGCTTGAGTTGTCCATCTGAAGTGGTTTTGATCAAATTTGTTTACGTCATTTTTCTTTGTATTTAGGCCATTTCAAAAGCATTTTATTGATCATGTTTTAGGTCATCCCGATCATCCCCCTAGTGACATCGATGGCAAAATATCGATGTTCAAAATTAACATGTTGTTAAAGGGAGACACCCCTATCCCTCCCAAGTTAATTCCGCTATCTGGCTTATTATCTCAGAAACGATTCAGCGACTGCTTTAAAATTTGAGAAGCAACTTTCATTTTTTGAATTGTTTTTGTATTTTACAGCATATTTGAAGTAAAAGACTGGATTGTTATTTAGAAAACCTGAATTATGAAACTGTATGTACTCATTTTGGCAACATGCATTAATTATTACTTAATTGATCTACAAAAAAGGTTTATATTTAGAAAACGTTAAAATCCCCCCCAAAAAATGTCAAAAATTCAGTTTATTTTCTTTGTTTCCCTTTAATAATAAATCTTCTAACATCAGCGTTGGCACTGAGCAAACGTAATTTGACAGCTATCTTCTTTATTAATTTGCAATTAAAATTTAACTAACTATTAATATATGATAACAATAATCGTTTATTTCAGAAACCCGTCAAACACCAAATTCCTCATACCGAGGGGGGGAAAAAGCAATGATTTATCTGATTTCAAAACATTTTTATTTATTAAAGCAGTAGATAAATGAATATTTTTCATGAACATATGCACTAAACGGTGCGTCTGTCTTCTTGGAACAATAATCTGCGGCTAATGCTTCTTTCAGATTTTGGCGTTTGACGGGTTCCTGAAATAAACGATTCAATTCGCGAAACTTAGCCTGAACGCTCAGGATCATCTCAAGGGGGTCAGAATTTCCTCAATTCGCCTCAGTAGGTTACAAGGAGGAGGAAGTCCTCCGCTTACTATGCATACGTTGGCCGCCTCGAGACGCGCGAAAAACGAGGAAAGTTTTACGAAATTCCAGACCATCGCAGTCATCTCTCCGAAGAGAAAGAAAGTGCTTGTAATTACTTATAGATGATGGCAGTAGAGACTGCTTTCGCTTCGTCCGAACACAAGAATTGTCATCGGTTATTTCATATTTCAACTTGCGCGAAACTACGATTATGGGACAGTTCATTTTATAAACAAAACACTGAAAACGTAAAACCATTGAGATCAAAACAACACCTTGCGTGACTCGATCTTTAAAACATAGACGTTCCGAAAACATCTCTAGACAGTAGAGTAGACCCAACGGCAAGCAAACCATCGATCGATATTCCCGGCAGCAATGTGTGGCTAACTAAACATTGGAGAACTGACTAATTAACCACAACACCAGCTACAATAATTGCTTACAAAAAAAAACATTTTGGTTATTAATAGGTTTATAATGAGACTAAAATACGCTAGCTGTTTTATGAAAATTCGCTACTTGAGAATGAGGAACATAAATATTCTTAGGTTTGAAAACAAGTGTTGCAGTTATGGTTTTCTTCTTGGTTTGGTTTGTTTTCGTGTCATTTAGTCACCCAGTTAGCGCTTTTTTCACATTAACTAGCAACGAGTAAATTTTACAACTCAAGTAAACAATTATTGTTTTAATTCTTACATCTATCCATCTTTTAATTAAAATAGGTTTGAAATGATGATGTTTGCATCAGTGCAAAAACGAATATGGTGAGCATAAACTGCACTTAAAAGTAACTCCTATAGCCAACATAATTTCAAAGCATATAATTTGCAATGTTCAATGACTCAAAGACATTTTGGGGTTGTCGGAAACTTAAATCACATGCACAGCTATATCCCTATGCAGCTAACGTTACATTAGTTGACTTTTTAACCGTTATCCATGACCACTGCGTTATCTTTCATTAGCCGATTCGACGTGGCGTTCTGTAGGGAAAAGGTTTTGGAATATTTTTTCTACTGCTAATTTTCCCCTTTCGTTATTAAATTAAATTCGATGTATTTAAATTGGAATACAAAGTATATATTTCAAAATTTGCTAAACTGTTTATTTCACATTTAAGACAAAAGAATAAAAAAAGGAAAGGTCTATCCCGTTTGAGGTATGTCATACAGTGATTTCTTTTACACTACTTCGCTTTCATTTACGAAATAAATAGACATAATATATGACATCAAATAGATTAAACTCACACGTGAAACTTAACACCCAGAGTTCCTATCGTTACTTTTAGTATTACATTTTTTTCAGTAGAGAATAAACACTTGTCTGACTCTCTTGCACCATAAATTACCATATGCTTCATGGAAGAATTTTACGGCGAATGCGTGATTACCGAACTATTGCGTAATTCTCTAGCAATGACCTGACAAATCATTTCTGAACGTGTGATGGTTAGTAGACTCCATGACATTAAACATCACTACACTGCGATCTTGTTCACACATCCACATCCATACCTACACACACACAAACATTAAACACAAATGCTAAGGGGGAAAACTCACCTACACTCCAAACTATACCATTGTACCAAGCCGCCAACGTTCTCCTTACCTGTAAAACAAAGAAATGTGAATTATCATCCGACTGTAGATTGCGTCACACATTCACTACAAAAGAAGACGGCTCTTGCCTGGACGTGCTACTAAACGTAAAACAAAAGCCCGGCCCATTCGCAGTAGAGAAGTCAAGAAGAATATTGTGGTCAACAGTAGTGTTGCTGTTAACACGAGACCTAAATCGTTCAGACGATTTTTCTCAAAAATCGATATTGATATCATTCCATCAATATGACAGATCTCGACCAGCAAATATAAGACGGATATTTTGATATTCGGGGGATCGTTTCATGAAGCATCAACGTTTTCAAAATTTTCTCAAAAAATGGCTCCAACATTTTTCATTATATTATTTCTTCTGATGGAGGAAAGGACGGTTAAAAAATGGCGCAGATCTCCATTTTCGTTAAACTCTGTGAATTTTCGAAAAATTGCAAATGTTCACTATTTTTTCAAGACTCTGCAGCAGCTACAATATCGAAGATGAATATTTTTCGTTGATGGAATCTGTTCTTCAATGACAGATTTTAAAATAAGGTTAGGTAAAATTTTTCGAAAATGTGAGTAGTTTTCGTGTAATTTTGCGAGGAATATAAACACTTTTAAACAATTATTCTCTGAGTAACCGCTACAAATATAACATTTCTTGGAATAGATCGAGTATGGTTATACAAATTAGTCTTTTCCTCTTAAGTAATATAATATTACTGATAAGAGATTTTTCCTTAATGAGTTCAACAAAATATATATTTAATGAAAGACATGAACAAGTTTTTGAAGCAACAAACAAGTAGATTTTGCTTCATTTTTTCCTTAAGTAAAGGCAATTTAAAAATAATAAAGAACTTTTTTTTCTTTCTTTATTCCCCCCCCCCCTCTGATAGATCGAAGGATCCTTTAAAATGGCACAGATTTTATTTTCGTTGAACTCTGAATTTTGGAAAGTAGCAAAAGTTACAAATACACAAGAAGAACGTGCTATCTTAGGATTAGTTAATTAATGATTTAGAATTTTAACAAGAATTTTTTTTTCTTCAAATTTTAGATTTGGAGATGTTATTTTTATATTCGAAAACTGGAGTTTACAAGTGACATCTAAAAGGTATTTAACTGTTTTATTTTTCGAAATTGCGCTAATCTTTTGCACTATTGAATGAGGCAGAACTATAATGATACATTATAATGACATTATAATATTAACTATAATGTTTACTTAGTTTTAAAGATTGTTGACTTTACCATTTCGTTTTTCAATTTTTAGTTCGTAATTCATACTTTAAAACGTGTCCATATTATTGTGTTTCACCCACTAGAATGAATTGACTTCTTTGATATCCAAAAAGAATAATTTAATTTTCTACATTACATTTGGAGTAATATTGGTTTACACACGCCAATGCCTTGGAAAAGTTAAATTCTCGGATTTTCATCTTGTTCTTTCACTTTCTCTTAATTCCATTTAGATACCCATGAAATGATTTGATTTGCGTTCCTAACTTAATATTCAAAACTAAACATGGTTGAATATAGAAGAATTAGTGCATTTAGTATGCTGAAAAGAATTTTCACCATCTTTCACGATCTCTGGGTTGACTAACCTTAAGCACTTAACTGAAGAACACTAAAAAAATAAAAAAATAAAATAAAAAAATTGAAAAATATCCATATCTGCAACATTCAATTTTCATATTAATCTACTTAGTTTACTGTTCAAATCAACGATTACATGATAAGCTCTAGAAGAAACTGGAGAATTAATTTTCTATCCGCCTGAATGATGAGTCTACCTTATGGTTTCTTAAATTAGCATATTAGGGGAATTTTCAACCCTAATGATGTTATTTAGCACTTTTTTCTAAATATCAGAATGGACTATTCAACACAAACTCTTCGTGATGAAATAGATGGATAATATAATTCACGACAAGAGATTCCATACGAAAGTTGAGTATAATATATGATTTTGTATATACAATACTACATATTTGTAGAATAAATACATTGGTTTTGTAGGTTTTATATAAATAAATGCACAGTATAAATTTTTATTTATTTTTAAGTTACGAATACGTAAAAATTGTTTTAATCAGTCATATACGTGGACAATTTAGTCAATAAAGAACAATAATTCTGAACTAAAGAACAATGAAGATTACAATACGCTCATAGAGAGCCAGTTTATTCTCTCACACAAATCGACATTATCATCTTCACAGTCCAAGCAAACTTTTTCAATAAGGAATAATTTTTACTCGTGAGCAATATTTAATTGCCAATTAAAGGCGAAATGGTCTACCAAACTTGTTTTATCTAGAACAGGTTTGCAGGAACAATTGTGTCGAAATATCCTTATGTGGTCCTGATTATGTAAAAGTCTTACGTGCCAGAACGCCCAGGCAAAGTACATTTGGAATCTGCATGGAGTGTCATGGAGGCTTGAAATATAATAGTAATAATTATATTAATTTACTATTTAAAAGCTATTTTATTTTTCTCATTAAACTTCGTTTCAAAAGTTCTGAAAATAAGCGAAGCATTCTTAACATACTTACAATCACTTATCCAATTTTCATTTTTCGACGTTAATTTTGAAATAATGACCATATGATTTAACGAGTTCAGAGTTGTAAAATAATGGACTCCTTCCATGTACAACATTTAAGTACTTTATGAAAGTGTCCTCGAAGAAAATAAGGATTCGCGTTGAAAGAAACACTTATTCTTATATACATTTATACAGGAAATATTGTGGAAAGTCTTATGAGGAAGGAACACTGAATTCTGCCTAACGTTGAATTCTATTATAAAAAAAAATGCAATTGAAGTTTTATTCGTAATTGAACTGAAAATAACTACAATTTTTCATCTCCTGAAGACACTTAAAAATAGTATACTGTGTAGTTATTACTGTAAAGAAGACTCAACTACACATTTTTATTGAAAACAGCTCTCTATAATAATAATTTATTTCGTTGTTCTTAGTTCAAAAAAACAAAACAAAAACTTTTATTTGATCTTGACATTAGGACATCATGAAATGAGATAATTTTATCAACTACATACCTGGCATGGAATTGAAGCTCTCATTTCATGACCTATTGTCAAGATAAATCATTTCCGAATCATTCTGAGAGGTCAATTATTGTTGTCGATTGTGTTCTTTTGTAGCATTAAAAACCTTCACAGCTGCAAATTGTATTTGACCGCTAATACACTTAGCTTGTATCGAAATGTGTTAATTTGCTCGTCTCCTTGACAACAAACTCAATAAAAGACTGAAATGTGTGTTCCATTTTAACATGCAGACAAATACTGTTTTGAAATTCCATTTACACTTTCTCATTTTCACGTCGTAGTAATGCATTACAATTAAATAACGTAAAACAAAATTTGAACTAATATGAAAATGTAGCGAACTTTTTACGAAATTTCATTTTATTTGGTCCCTTAATAACTACTTCAGTGGCTCAAAATGATCACTCGTAAATAAAATATCTTTTATTGTTTTATACCATACACAATATAAAATTACATATTAATTTTAGAATCGAAAACATAAGTTAAAAATCTAAGTGATCGTAATTTTGGGTCTCATGTGCGGATCCTATTGGCACGTGCCTCCTCCACTCATTGACTACGTGCCAGCCTCGGGTAATTTTCAAAGGCGTGCAACAGTGCTTTGCACCCCTTCACGTACGTGTGAAAAGGAGACCAGCCCGCAGCCAATGAAAATCCCGCTGCGATCACACACGGGGTGAAAGGCGCGCCATCATTGGTTGCGTTTGAATTATCGTGCATGACTAGGCTGTAGAAGCGATTATGCGTTAACGTTCGCAGGCGATATTCGCTCAGAACATTGTAAGAAACTTACATTTTGTCTTCTAAATGTGATTGAGATCAATATGTCGGAAGAATTCTTCTTGTAATAAAAATTGCTGACAATGACACAGTGAATATGAAATAATATACACGTAACGAGCGAAATAATTAACATAATACGAGTATCTACATAACAATGTATTGCAGGCTCTTGGTAGTATTACTCACTTGGTCTACAAAACTTTTTAATTATGCAAACGACACTAAGACACTTTCAATTGTAATTTTCGGTTGAAGATTTCATTCATGAGTGAAAACGTTTAGACGAGCTGACAATAGGAGTTCAAGTGAATAAAATGAAATTACTCTATAGTACCATACATTATTTTATACATTTCCAGTATGCCAACGAAAGTTAAAAAGTATAAAGGAAAAAATCTACATTGTGTGCTCCGCCCCACCAGAATAAATCTTTCATTGTTTGAATGTGATTGTTGTCAAAGAAAAATAAGAAAAGAATTTACATGAACAATATTGACAGTGTAATACAATAAAAACATTTAAAATGTATCTAGGACATTATTTCAGTGGAGAATAAAATTATTTATGCAAGGGACATGGAAATAACTAATAGGTTACATCGTTTTAATAAATAAAATTAAAATATAACTGTCACCTTCTTGGACACGTTTACGCTTGGAAATATGTTCCTCAAACATAAAGAATACCAAGTTGCGACCTTCTTACTGAGTAACAACTGTATTTTAATAATTACATTTGTTCAAAGAATTGTCACTCCAAACTGAGCCGGGTTCGAATCACGGTCGGGGTGGCAATTCTTTGCACAAATATGATTATCAAAATATATAATGTTGGTTCGTAAACAGCGATTCTGTTTTAACGTTCGATACATCACGAAATGTGGCCCGTGCAAAGAAAAGGTTCAGAGTTGGCTGGGCCGTCACGTATGTTGTGTCAATAGGCAGGGAGAAAGTATGACAGCCACTTTAACAGGAACTTCTCCGTCGTTCCAGTCCTCGCTGGTGGAGTATCTTCCTGTAGGTAGACATCCCACCCTGGCCCCCCGCTCCCCTGCGTTTATGTAGCTATGGACTTTCTCTTGGCAGACCGTCCAATCGACAGCGGAACACGGCAATGGATCGACGTTTCAGGAAAGAACAATTATTTAGACACAACAGCCTCACTATCCGACGAACCGAGCAGTTGCTTTAAATCAACCATGAAACTAGGAAGGAATAAAACAATTTTGTATATTTACATCGAAACAATGTTTAATGAAACAAAAATGTATTAGTTGTTTTAGAAATTTAGATATTTCAGAACCAGTAGGATCTTACTGTTGTCTAGGAAGAAATATGAAAATAGAAACGAATAAAAGAAGATCATGTTTAGTAAACGTTTACCAACGTTTCAGGAAATAACTCCCAACCTCGAAAGATTTGTATGAACAAGTGAACAGCTGTCGACAAATGAATACATCTAATACCAAAAAAATGAAGGAATTAGGTGTACTAATTTAAAGGTTTAGCAACTACATGTTGAAAAATATTAATGTAAAAAGTCTATAAAAGTATGTCGTAATATTGTTGAAATCTTTCATATAAAACTAAATTTAAAAAAATTTCAATTAAAAATGAAATCGATACCATTGATTCAACAAAAATATTTCCAATAAAGAAAAATCGAGTATTTAACCAAAACATTTCGGAAAATACGAAAGAATGTTTCAACCTTGCGAAATATCGTTTATCGCCATCGCCAGTGAACGGAATAAAAACGCACAGACAAAAGATAAGCGCATTAGCTTCCTCGCTATCACAGCAACTACACCGACGTGCCCTCCACCACCACCACCACCACCAACAGCCGAAGGCCGCTGAGGCGAGCGAGTGACAAAAGAGTCTCGCAACGAAATTCCAGTAGAGCAACCAGGGTGTGCCTACCTCTGCGTCGTCTTCGCATCTTGACGGCACGCAGGGTCGCGTCTCTTGACCTGGCGTACGCACGCACGCTCACACACACTCACTCACTGTTTCACAAAGCACGACACAAGGTCCTCGGGCCAGCGAACGACACAAGGGCAACGCGACGCGACTCGCGCGGGTGTATACGGCCGCTTGCAACGAATGAGGATCGCGCACTGGCTAGCTTCACAGCGCGACCGACTGCCAACGGCAGCGGTGGCGGCGGCGGCGGCGGCGGAGGGCGAGACGCGATGTTGCCACATCGTCGGCGCCGCGCACAGCTGATTCGTACGCGGCCTAGCAGCTGGGCTGGTGGTGGCAGAGGTAGCTGCGGTAAAGGTTGCGGCTGAGACGGCGGCGGGGGCAGTAGTGGTGGCGGTGGCGGCGGCCGCGGCCGCCGAGACGGAGACGGCGACGGCGGAGGCGGTAGCGGCGGCGGTGGCGACGGTAATGCCTGTGGCAAAGCTGGCGACAGCGAAGGAAGTGAAGGTGGTTGCGGTGATAGTAAAGAGGGCAGCAGAGGTATGCTCCGATTTAATAATAGTGACTTCTGACTTTTGATCAGCTGGGTCGCGCGTATTCAGTCGGGGGTTTCATTACGACTTCGTTTTAGGTATTGCGGCTGGGTAACCGCGTCCTAGCTGATCGACCGTCACAAGCCGCTAACGTTGGTGGGATGGTGGGGGGGGGGGATGTGGTTGTGATAATTGAGGAAGCGGCAACCGTGGGCTTAGCCGTAGCGGTGACAGGGGTGGGTGTGGCAGATAGTAGCGGTAGACGTTTCGGTTGTGCTAAGTGAGGTCAAAATGTCCGAGGGGAGGTACATATAAATGGACGGCCATAAATAACATTTTGTCCAATTTTACGTAACATTTCATGAAAATATGTAATGAAATTCAGCAACACATCCTAAGAATATGTAATATGTAAGAAATTCAGCAACACACTCTAAGATTAGCAGCAGATATAATTAATTTCCGATATTATTTTTTGAAAATGTAAAGAGGTACAATATATGCCTTTATAAACTAATATAAACTAAATTATTTTTAACTTCGAAAAATGGGCAGATTACTTCCTCACCCCCGTTAGATTTTTTCTTTGCTTACGAATTGTAACAAAATTGCAGTCGTTCTGCTCAAGGCCATAGAGCACATCCGTTCTATGCTCAGGGCCAGGTAGTTTAAGACTCCTCTTTTATTGCCTTTTCAGGCTTTCACCCCCCCCCCTCCACCTGCAGGACCCCTTGTATTTGTGGAGGCAGTGGTAGACTATTTGTTTGAAGTCGTACAAGTGTCGTATGGTGGTAATGTTCGTTGTGGTGATTGTTGTGGTTTTAATGTGGAATTGTTAGCTGCAGAGATGTGTGTGAATCAGGTGAATTTGGCGAGTGGTGCACACACGCTAGATGTGGTAGCATTGTTTCTTGTAAAGTAAATGTGAGTTGAAGTAATACTGTTAGTTGTAGTGTTAGTCGTAAGTCGTAATGGTGTCGCAGGTGATAGCTATGGTGAGGCCTGGCCAACCTGTGACACGCGGCCCGCTGTAGCCGTCCAAGATAAATTGAGCTGCCTGCCGGACTATTAAAACTTTGAAACACACATGGAAACTTTTCTTTCTGGTGTGTAAACAATGAATATTAATGTAATGAAAATTTAACTAAAATAATTTAAACTTAATTAAAGTTAAATTAAATTGCGTTTTGGAACTGCAACGTTTTTGTATTTTCAATTTGTAAATAACTTTGTGTTATTTTCTTGATTTTTTTCTTGTTTTTTTCTTGTTTTTCTTGAGCAGTGTTCGTGCTACGTTTTGCAAACCATTGTGATTTTGTTAAGCATCATTGTTACTGCGGCCGGCTACTAGTACTATGTTATGGAAGTCGGCTCGTGAAGACAAGTTTTTGTTCAAATATTTTATTTATTCCAATGTTATACGAGATTATTTTTACGTGTTGTTCTTGAGCAGTGTGTGCGATACTTTTTGGAAAACTGTTTTGTGTTGTTTTATTCTCTTTTCTTGCTCCTGCGTGCCACTAGCGTTAACCTAAAGTGCGGCCCACCAATGATGTTAATACGAATGTGGATAATAAATATGCTGTTCCTGATACCTCAACACGTGAACAGCAAATATTGAGCAGGTTGCAATACAGTTTGAGAGTAGGCAGAATAAAATAAAATACAACGAAATAGTTCGGTTTTTGACATAAAAATTATAACAGTTGATTATTTGAACGGATGAAAACCAGTACGGTATAGGCGACATTTTATAAATTCTGAGAAAAACGCTTATAGTTTACGCTATATTTCAGTGGAAATTAATTCTCATGGTTTTAAAGAACAATTGAAATGCCGTGGTTTTAATGATGACACAAAGCACCACGACTTTATCGTTATATTGATTTTAATAAAGAGATTTCTCAAAATTTATAAAATATTACTTATATCGTTGTGGTTTTCATCCGTTTAAATAACCAAATATTTTCAATTTTACGTCAAAAACCGAACAATTACGCGTTAAAGCGTTACAACGGCACGTGGAACTATTCGGGGTGGCCGGGTTGGCATCTGCGACCGTGGCCAATGCGTTGGTGGCGGTGGCGGCGGCGGCGGCGGCGGCGGCGGCGGCGGCGGAGGCTGCTTCGGGAGTCGGCCAGTTGGGTCGCGAGAACAAGAGGGGGGAGGGAGGGAGACTAGTAGTAGTACACCGCGTAGCGCAGGTCTGACCCTGAGGCCCAGGCCGACCCTTGCCGGGAGCGGAGCGGCGTGTGCCCTTGAGATGGCTGGTGTGGACGCTGTGGCTGGCCTTGGGGCCCCCTCACCCCCCACCCTACCGACCGAGCGGCCGGGCGAAGACCTCGTTGCAAAGCCCACCCTCCCCTTCACACTCCTAGCTGCCGGTGGTTTAAAAGGTTTCGCCGATCACCTTTAAACATGGCCGGACCTCGCACAGTGCCCTGTCTCTGCCCCGCAGGGTCCTAGGGATCGAGTCCCGACGGTGGCAGGATTTTCGACCCTCGCTAAATGGCTAGTTCGATTTCACCCACTGTGTGGAGGAGATTTCTAGCGACCGGGTAGCCTCTGATCGGTCGTTTGCCGTGGTTTCTCCGATCTACTCCAGGCGAATGCCGGAGCAGTAACCGGACTACCGCGCGCTATTTTTCCTTCTTCATCCTTGTCCTCTCCTCACTCCCCCCCCCCACACACACACGCACACACACGCACACACACGCACACACACGCACACACACGCACACACACATACACACACACATACATGCACTACATTACCGCACACGTCGGGAGACCAGTGTGGTGTCAGCTTCGTGATTGACTCAGCGGGGGCGGTGTTCCCTGATGGGAAATACCTGGTTGGGGAAAATTTCACAAATCTACATGTAGATCGACGAGGGAAGCCAGTGGGAGAAGATCACAGTCACCTCCACCGATAAAAACATGCACTACACTTACGGCACTAATGACAGGTGTGTGTGGCTAACAGCTTCCAATTTCGGGCAGAGTGAGCTCTTGGGCGGCAGTCATAATGTGACCGATTTTGCTCAACGATTGAAGGAAAAACTGTGACACACTACAAACCAACATCCTTTGCATTCGTCACTCTTTACTATTTCAGTGTCGCGAACAATTTCGTGCTCGCCGAAGGAAATTGCTTTCCTGAGAAAGAGCTTTGACGATAAGAGCTTCTTCTGTGCGCGTCATATGTCCACGTGATAAGGGATGTGTACACATTTCCGGGAACATAACGATCAGCGTAGAGCCGGGGTTCCCGAACAAGTCTGCATCTACGTGCCTTCATTCTACTTACATATCAATCCCTCTTATATTATTTAGTGTACTGCGTGGATATGTACGAATGCATTAGGAGGTATTAGCAACACAGTATCGACCAACCTATCCATTTTACAGACTATCCTAAACCAATATCGAAGGAAAAATTTGAATGTTCCCTGGTTTATTTCCAATTCACAAATCATCGAGAACTCCAAGTACCACTCCTATCTGAATTCATACTACAAACCCCTCAATTATCTTTTTCTCCCCTCCCGGCATGTCCCAACACTCCAATTCAATTCAATCTCGGTCAAAAACGCAAATTAGCCTCTGCGCATTAGAGCCATATTCACCACGGATATTTTTCACCCACCCTTATTTGTGTCCCTTTTCCCTCAAACACCCCCTTCACTTCTAAGGAATAAATTCGGTTCATTCCCATAGATATAAGTATCAAATTTTTAAAATAGTGAAGGATTGTGTTGACACACATTTGCCTGAAGATGGTCAAATTAATTCAGAAGACATATGTTAAAAAGAAGAACATACATTTAAAAAAAGGAAGTATTATTTGACAAGTGGTGAAAATTATCAGCGTTTGAGTTGTTGAAGGAAGAGAAATGAAACGAAAATACGTATTGTAATACAAACGTGACTTGTTAGAGCGAATAATACACATCATGTTTTGAAGAATACAGATAACACTATAACATAAAGTAATGGTAATATTGTTTTACCGAACACTATGTTTGAATATGATTCGAGATATCGAGTTTGAAATATCGTGATTAAGATATCGAGTTTGAGATATCGAGTTCGAGATATCTTGTTTGAAATATCAAGTTAGGGGAATCGAGTTTGAGAAACTGTACTTCCAATGTATATCTTTATATCTAAGTTTTGTGCAGTGCTGTCTTCAGACTACTGCACAGTATTATCCAGGTAGCAACTGAGACTGCGTCCGGTAGTAAAGGGGTCGGCTGACCTTGCTTCGATGGCGGTGGCCTTGGCTGCAGACAGCGATCCCGTTGCAACCTGTCTCACCCACCCACACTGATGGTTCCTGCTTCTACGTACAAGGCCTGCTGCCGAATCGTTCCCTCAATTGAATGTCGTCTGATTCAGTATCACGAAAATTATTTTATTCGCTTTGATTACGTCAAACTTCCATATAACTTTTCACTAATGTATTTATTTAAGTTTGGTACTTGTAACGTATTTCTAATGGCTTTGAAATGTACAAAGGGGTGTTTATGACATGTCTTAAAAAATATTTTGCACCGTTTGTATTTTTTCCAACATAGCTATATGCTGCACCTCCCTAGACTAGACAAACATAAGTAACGTCCTATTGATTTTTATTCTTTTTTTTCTTGATATGGAACGAACTGCTGTACTGTATAAGTACAACACTGTGTTATTGTAGAATTTGTGAAGACTATTTTTGTTAAAATATTTAATTTATTGTAGAGATATACGATTCCATTTTATTTATTGTTCTTGAGCAATGTGCGTGCTACTTAAGAAAATACTATTTTGCTGTTCCGGGCTATTGGCAAATTATATTTCTTTGTCTTTAATATTTGTTATTAATTAATTTAAGATTAAATATATTTTAGTATTTGCATTCCATATTGTATGTTAAAACTTAAAGTGGCTATTTATCAGAGCATATACCAGTGCTATTTTCACCTACGTTTTAGTCCTTTCATTCTGTTCAGGAACGTTTCGAATTCTATTCTCCGCTTTTCTTTTCGAGAGACTGATCTCTCCCTTGTCTTCAGCGGGCAGGTATTTCATTTTTAGAGCTTTTTCCCTCCCGTCTGCCTTCGCGTGACCTTGCAGTAGCGCTGCCCTGGGACTGGCAGTAGGAGGCGGACGGCTCCTCACGCACTTTTTATATATCGGCGTGCGCGTGCGTGCTGGCGGCGGTCACGCGTGCACGCGCGAGCGTGACACACCCTCAAGCAAACACACACACACACGCGCGCGCGCGCTCACCCAGTGGGGGATTCTCAGGGAAGGGAAAAGAGGAAAGTCCAACTCGCATTTTCTTCTATGGAATGTTTCATATTTTGTTTTTCATTCTTATATGGAAATAATAATAATACACTTAATTAAATAACATATTAATTATTATAGAATTATAATTATTATTTAACCCCTATTTATAACTATCATTATTTAATCCTCATGTATAACTAGAAACTTGTAGCATCAAAAATGCTGGTGAACAAAACCATACCATATGTTGTTGTTGTTTGTTTTGTTGTTTTCAAAAAAAAAGCACGCACACTGCTCAAGAACAACAAATAACTTATTGCACAACAATTAAATATTTTAACAAAATTATTCACTAATACTGCAATAACTTAGTTATAGTGTATATATTAATTAAACAACAGCTTTACATATCACGAATATCACAAAAGTTGCTGTTCCATAAAGCATCAATTAAATAGTAAATATTTAATGGCGGCCGCCTCTTCCTTGGAGCCTTTCTATCGTATGACTTAAGCTGTGTAGTAAGCAACACTGTGTAAGATAATTTAGACCGTTTGCGCACTACTAAACTAAGCGGCATAACACAAAGATATATTTGCAGTTTTCAGTAAAATCGGAAGTGTTTAATTTTTTTGTTCTGTTTCTGAATTCTTGGGTATTTAGCGAAATTCTGGATACCTTTTCACATGAGTGGGTAAACAATTTTCTTTCAATTTACTCGCTCCACGAAGTTCCAGGAACTGTAAGTGACGTGTTTCGAAAATTCATCGTAATCCTGGTTACGCAAAGATGAAAGACACAATTGGAGTTCTTCTTGGAGAAGGAGTATACTGGGACCTTGATGACCGCCTATAGTGACATCTATCAAGCATTTACAATTGACTTCAAGTTGCGGTAAGCGACTTTTCCTCTTTTTAAGTTTGCGTTGAGAGCCACTAGGAAGTCCTTCACGTAAGTAACGTTAGAATTGTTCGTGGATGTTCATTGCAACAGTGCATTTTGGAGCAAGGAATACTTTGTTTTGGATGCTAATTTTGATGGGAATATTTACGAAGTCGAAAAAGTATTTGTTAAATAGTATGTGCTGCTTTTTTAAGAACTTTGCTCAAGTTCAGAAGTAAACACATAGAATAAAATGAGATAGAAGTTTAATTGTTATTTATTGCAATTATTGTTCAGCCTGATACTAACATGATTAGAAAAAGTAATAAAAACAAAAACTCCCTAAATCGATTTTACAAAAACCTGAAATTACATTCATAAAATTCTACAAATACGGGCCCTTTCGGTTAGTAATCAAACTCCTAACAACCTCGTTTCATTACTTTTCAATATCGGTTTGTAATAAGTAAAATGTTTTACGATACTTATTTCGTAAATAACTATTATTGTCTAGTTTATTAAATGGAAGCGCATATTTGGTATTAACGGACAGATTAATCTGACTTTTGACAACAAGTAGTGTTCCCAGGCCTGGGTCCTGTTTTTGTTTATTATTCATACTTGAGGCTAAGAGAGACTTTTGGCAAGTATAACGTATTCCCATCACCCTACCTAGCTTATTTAACCTGCCTGAACTTTCTTTCCTCACACAGCTACAGAAAGAGACGATTTGCTTCGGAAAGCTTCCATTTCATTTTTAACCCGACCAAGAATCGAACACTGAACTACCTCACAGAAAGCCAAGTATCCATGAGCCACTCGAGGGATTTATTAGATAACTATATCTCTATATGTATTTTATTCTATACTAAAAATTAACGAAGATTTTTAATTCTCTATAGCAACCCTCGTAGCAAGCCGCCATTTTGATCACGTGAAGTGATGACGTATGGGCGCCGTCGAAGCGAAAAAAAATTCTTCCTCCGTATTAGGACTCTCTGGTACTCTCTTTGTACCACGCTTCCTGGTTCCCTTGGCGTGCGACGCGTTGGCACGACGTCACCGGTTCGGCTGTCGTGCGCAAGTGCCTAGGCGGGTCTGCCACGTAAAATTTGGAGTGGAGGCTAGTGATGCGACATCGACAAGAAAACTGCGATGTTCAAAATCAATACATCGATTTTAAGAAAACTGCGATTTTCAAAATCAAAACATCAATTTTAATAAAACATCCACCAAAAACCAGTGATTTTTTTTAAAACATCGATGTTTTAAAGTTGGTTTACTAACCTCTAACGTTAAATTCGTGCGTAACAAAATTTAATTTGACAACGGCAGTGCTTATTAATTTGTAATTTAAATTTACTAACTGAAAGCAAAGTTTTTGCAACGTGTCTCCATGAGCGAAACACAGGAATGACGAAGGAAATTCCAGGCCATAAGGATGATCTGTAGCAAGGGTTGGTAGTCTGCTCGATGAAGATAGAACTAACCGCGTTCGTTTCGATGGAATACAAACAGATATTGGAATCACCAGTTATTGCTTCTTATTTTAACTTTCACAAAATCGTGATAACGGGCATCTTTCATCCATGAACAAAACCATTAAAAACGTAAAAACATCGAGCCAAAATGGTCGAAATTCAAAAAATATCGTTTTCAATACATCGATATTTAAAACATCGATATTTTTGTAGAAACATCGATGATTTAAATGCTTGTAAACCTCTTACAACTTTTATCCGAGGTCACAATTCTTTTACTTCATTTATTTCAAGTAACAAGGTACACGCGGAAGAGCAAGAAAGATCGAGTCATGTCGAAACTATTAATGAATTCAATTATACCGGATTCTATGGCAGAAAATTACGAAAATTTTTCCACGCCAACAAAATGGCCACCAATATATTGACTTAAGCAATATTGAATTATGTTAACTTGCATCGCAGAGTAGAGTTTGTAATTTTGATTGGATGTTCATCCTCGGCCCCTCCTCTCCCACGAAACCAACAATTACATGCACTACACTGTCGGGAGACAAGTCGGCTGGGGCGTGCCCCTCTGGGGGAAAATTCCTAGTTGGGAAGATCCCCATAAGCTGACAGTTAGGTCGGCGCCGGTACTCATCATTCAGCGGGGGGAGGAACAGCTGCACCTCCCTCGACAACATCCACTACACTAACGGGACTAATGAGCATAACAGTTAACGTGTACGGAGACATTAGTCGTATTAAAACAATGAAAGTTATTCAAGATATGAATGGTTTACGGTATAAATATTAAGTAAAAATAACCATACATTTTATATTCAGCTCAAATGAAAAAAAGAATGTTACAAGAAAACAATCAAGTCGACTGGACACTGTATGTATCCAGCCCACCGCCAGAAAAATCCTGGTTGCTCCATTGAACTATATCTCGCTCGTGGGCTGCAATAATGGCGCAACTCAAAAAAACGCTTTTTCATTTAATGCACTTTCCAGAATTGCAGATTGGTGTTCCTTCCGGCAGCATAAGTATCTAACAGTACAGTATTCCCCCAACAAACAGAGATATATAAAGATACATTTATTTAAACTGCAAATGGGTATAACCCGGTGGAAGATAATTACATAAATAAGATAATATAGCTAACGTGCAAATTATATAAATATGATAATATTAATAATAGAAATAATAATGATATAAAAACTGTCTGGTTCGTATAACATTAAATTTCCTAAAGAAAAAGAAGCTTCTGTAATCTAACTCCGCACTGAATGTTCACGTAAGACAACACTGCACTGCAAATGGCAGAAGTGTCAATGCAAAAACGATGAATTTCAATACTGGGTGAAAGCTTCGACCTCATTTATCTCAACACCAGATTTTTTTTTTTTTGAGTTGTGCCACTATTGCCGCCTACGAATGGTATGCACTTGAACATTCTGGTAGGTAACGTCCCCCCTCCTCTCCCGCCAGCGACGCCGGTGCTTGTGGTTGTCTGCTCCGCCTAACTGTTCCCACCGCCGCCGCCGCCGCCGCCGCCTCCTCCGGCCTTGCTTCCTTCCTACCTACAGTATATAGCTTCCGCACTGCTTGGTGCGAGCCTTCGACCTTCGGCAAGGGCGCCGCCCGGCCGACCGCCCCGCCGCTTCCGCCTGGCCCGCCACCTGCCCAGCTGACACCTCCAGCAGGCCTTGCGCACCCCTCATTCGGAGGTCGCTCAGGAAACCCATGGGTAATTGGCACTCGGTTTCTCCACATCTCTTTTCGCGAGCTAGGGAGTACGCTTTTAATGTTTCCGGGAGCATCAATAAGTGTGACGGTTAGCGTATCGGACTGTTGTACACAAGTTGGCGGGTTCAAACCCGATCGAAGCCGTGGACGAAAAAAGCCTTCCTTCGTGCGCCTTCCTTCGTACGCCTTCCTTCGTACGCCTTCCTTCGTACGCCTTCCTTCGTACGCCTTCCTTCGTACGCCTTCCTTCGGAGGGGAAGTAAAGCCGGCTGTCCCATGTTAGTAGATATACTTGCATGTAACAATCCTAAATGACGCTTCTGAGCTAAATTCAAATCTCCTGTTTCTCGCCCAAGATATACCTTCTTTGCACGCAGAAATTCGCGTGGTTCAGACGGAAGAGCAGGCCTCATGGCCTGAGTCTCGCCACGTAAAATAACGCACAAATTCAATTCAATTCAAGTACTCTCATCGTTAGAACCGTAAGTGTAGTGGGTGTTACTTAGCGTCTTCGGAGTTGGCGACGTACCGTCCCTTCTGGAAGATAATGATATACGCTCGCCGACGACGGCAGATGGGGTTTTCCACTCGGGGATTTCCCCCCAGCCGGGACAAGCTAGCAGCTCACGTCTCATCCCCCACGTGTGGTGTAGCGTACTGCATGTAAGTGTGTGTGTAAGTAATGGGGTGAGGGTAGGTCAAGGAAGAGGAAGGAAAGATCGCGCGCGGTCCGTTGTTAAAGAATTGCTCCGGCACCGCCTATTATTGGTAAAAGAAGGCATGGAAACTCCCGACCAGAGCAACCGAACTTTCGAATTCTTCTCCAGACCGTCCCAGTAGATAGTACTGACCATTCACCACAGTCAGAACCCGAAAGTTAGGACCTCTTGCTGAACGACGCGTTACACTCAACGATAACTGTCACTGAGCCATCGCAAACGGTCCTATCATTTCACTGATGCGAGAGGAGAGGAGGTTTTGGTGATTTCTACGGTAGTACTGTTGTATGTACCGCCCTTTTTGCGATACAAGTAATTTTCATTAAATGGGAACGAAACTTTCTTACTTTTTCGAGCAATTTGTGGCACACAGAGTGTAAAAGAAAGGAATGCACCAACGATCTCACAAGTCAACATTGAAACACTTTTTTCCCCCTTAAGAGACTTATGCACGAAAAATGTTTCTCCGACTTTTCCACGAGCCGACATTGCACCTGCTTTTCCGTACGGAACGTTTCGATAAAATACTTAACACGCCAACGTACAACTTACAGTTTCTTCAATGCCAACGACCACACACTTTGGAATGGTATATATGTGCAAAAGACGTTCTCCTCTTACGGATGACAAATCCTATAGCCTAGCACCTCGATTCTCACAACAAGCATACAGGATATTGCATTTACAAGAGAAAAAAATGCTTGTAGTACTATTTTATAAACAGCAAAATCGTTGTTAGTGGAATTGTCCTTCTCTTACTGTTACTTTTATTATTTGTGACAAATATGTCATTAGCTACCTTTTGCAAAATATGCAGGATATTACGCGAACAACATGACGTTACGTAGGTTATGGTAAAAAAAAAAGTCCCTCTTTTGGTCGAAGTGGGGAAGGCTTGATTAGTATCAAGTCCGTCACCCGATATCTGTTTGCCGCATACAGGCATTTTGCTGCCGCCACACAGCCGCCGCTGAAAAGACTGAGGGCTGAAAAGCTCGCAACAATACGGCAGGATTAACGCGGCGGCGGTGAAGCCAGCGGGTTGCAGACAAGCGACAGTCGCTTCCCCCTCCAGGCTAGCCACCCAACGGCGCTCTGGCCCCGATTCAGTGCTGATGGGCCTTACGCAATCCCCTCCACCGCCCGAGCTCGAGGGAGGGGGGAATGAGTTTGGGCGGGGAGAGGGGGGGGGGACGGCGCGAGACTGAAGGGGTGTAACGTAAAGCAATGGTATTTATGAATCAAGTCGAAAAGAGGTTTACACCAGTGGGGTGGCTGCCTGGGGCAGGGGAAAATTTAAACGCACCCTTGTTTAGGTTTTGCAGTATAAAAGACTGAAAGCTTGAACAACGTCGCTGATAGTCAAACACCCAATTACACAAATAAAATATTTAATACGTAGTAGAATGTATACGTACGCGAACAATACAATTTTTAACAAAGTTCAATAACGATCACTACATGTATGAGCACCAAAATCACACTTTGGAAAGAGATAGGATTAAGTTAATGTGAATTGGACGACTGACCATCCACCAATGAACTCTTTAAATTGTCGAAGTCTCACTCACGAACTTCCCTGAGGGAGCTTATCGATACTGTAATCTAACTTGCAGGTGTTATTATTACACAACATTGAACACTATTTTTTTTACGGATGATAGAAATTATTCTCGCTGAATATTAGTCGTAAACAATCCATACCCAAAATAATATACGAGTAATCCCCACAAGTCAGTACA
The DNA here is from genome assembly GCA_017312745.1 of Gryllus bimaculatus. Classification (NCBI taxonomy): domain Eukaryota; kingdom Metazoa; phylum Arthropoda; class Insecta; order Orthoptera; family Gryllidae; genus Gryllus; species Gryllus bimaculatus. The sequence goes on along the minus strand of BOPP01000151.1, from coordinate 531,604 downwards.
GACGGTGTTGCCAGTCGCTACAATGAGCAAGATGTCATTATTTTACATTCATTTAAAGAAGTCACGGAATAAGTAATGAAAGGTTCTGTGCTCATTTCAATCGGTCCAAATCGTGCGAGTAAACTGTGAAATGAAATGTTCCAAATTTTTACAAGATATTATTATTATTATTATTATTATTATTATTATTATTTATTATTATTATTTATTATTATTATTTATTATTATTTATTATTATTATTATTATTATTATTTTCTGTGAAAGTTTGTCGCCGTCTACAACTGGCTTACACGAAGGGTGCTTTTGTGGATGTGGGTGCGAGAAAAAAGAAAAAAAAAAATCAGCATTCTTTCATAGAAACCAGTGCTTGCCTTCACTGTGTATTGATTGGAGGATACTTTGCGTACGTGTATATGGCGAAGTCGGCTTTGCCCTACGCATACCGGAAAGAGGCCAGAGCCATATAAAACAACTATTGCAAAGTAAAGAAAACACTGGGGCGACATGAACCAACATTCGTATATTGAGAATGATCCTTGGATTACATCCCTCAAAGTTTGTATGAATTTGTGCTAAAAAAAATTATGTTCGCGAATCGTAGGTAGGTGTCTTTGACGAACGCAATTCGAACTGCCGGACTTGTCTTCTCTCATTCCACATTCCCTTTGTAAACCTGAAGACTCGCTTTCTGTACTATTTACATAAATAACTATTTCAGTATCCATGCATGGAAAACGTTACTTCCTTTGAGTGTTTGCTGATAGGAAAGTTGCACTTTGCGGTTCACAAGTAAGGCTTCCTTCTTCCTCACTATGATCACATTAGGCCTATATGTACAACTCTAGACAAGAAATTCCTTTGTTGTTGTTGTTATTATTATTATTGTTGTTGTTGTTGTTGATTGTTGTTGTTGTTTTATTTCCCTCTGGTGAGAGGCAGCCATACAGGCAAGTGTTTAAATGTAAATTTTAAACACTTGTGACTATATATATGTGACAGTTAATACTACTTCCTGGACTTCGACGTACATTCTTCCTGCAAGTGCCCATTTTTGAATATTCTCAAACCCTTCGATGTAATCCCCGTCGATGATATGCACAACGGAATAACCCTACCTTCGTTAAGTTTCTTCATAGCCTTTACTTTCTTTGCTAGTCGATGGTATATTTTTGTCTTCGCTGCAATTTTTTTTACAGTTGTCAACAAGAGATATATCGTTGTCTATCAAAAGGGTTTTCTTCTGTTCTCGTCCCACAAGCTCTCTGTCCGGTCTAGCACATCTTCGGGTTCGGTAATAATATAATATGTAATAATAATAACAATAATAATAATAACAATAATAATAATAATAATAATAATAATAATAATAATAATAGGTAATAAGGAAAACCCCTGTTGACTAGGCCGCTCGTGACTGTTTGAGTGAAATATGGCATCATTGCGACGTCTCGGGTTCTGCTTGGGAGCTGAAGAGAGCATTCAGATATTACGTGCTACATTGTCTCCGTGCCTGCTGAGCAAACACGACAGTTATCGTTTTCAATTCCATCGCCTATTATGCATTATCTGTAATCTGGAGTCGCGATTACATTATCTTGAATAGCCAGTATACATCATTCGGTTTCACTAAACATGTTGTCAATGGTCAGTCAAGCATTGGATGTCACCACGTCAACATTTGGCTAATGAAGCGTCCCCATTTCCCATGCAGTCTTCTTAATCGGGCATTCAGCAGATCATCCCCTGAGGATGTTAGCGTGGTGGTTGTCTCCCTATTTATTTAATTCTAGAAGGCTTCAGAATGTCTTTTTTTTCAAATATGGCTAATCTTGCGATTATTAAAATGTATTTTTATTAATATATTTTGAACTTTTACTTATCTTTCACGTATTTATAGTTAAAATGACTGGAAGGGATTCTGTAACTCAAGAAAACGTGCGCAGATAATCTTCTCCGCCATACGTCACATACAGTTTTTACTGTTTTTCTTACTTAAATAAATATAAGTATTTTATAATGTTGATATTGGTATTGGTGTTGATATTGGTATTGGTGTTGATATTGGTATTGGTGTTGATATTGGTATTGATATTGATGTTGGTATTGCTCATGATGTTGGTGTTGATGTTGGTATTGATGTTGGTATTGATATTGGTATTGGTATTAGCATTGAGGAGCGCGCCACCACTCACGTGGCGTGAGGCGCACGGGCGGCGGTGACAGCTGCGCGGGGCGGCGGCGGCAGCGTCGATTGCGCGAGGTATCGATTTCTCGCGGCGGGGCGGGGTGGGCGCTGCGATGCGAGGAGGCAGAAAGTGCAAGTGGAGCAGCGACCCCTTTGCCCGGTCGCCCGAAGCACCGCCGCCGCCGCCGCCAAGCCAGCGCCTGCCTTTGGGCTCCTTTCCGCAGGCGGGCGGCGGGCCAGGGGACGGACTTCCTGGAGGGGGGGGAGATGGAGGGGGGGAGAGAAAGGGAGGAGTGGAGCGGGATGTGGGAAACTGTATTGGAGGATGGCAGAGAATGGAGGTAGTTGCGGAAGGAAGTGGGGGAGGAAGAGTCTGAGGGAGTAGGACTCCGAGGAAAGGAAGGAAGAAAGAGAAAGGAAGAGAGAGAGAGAAAGAGAGAAAGAGAGAGAAGGGGGAAGAGGCAGAGGGAGTCGGACTCGGAGGAAGGGAAGGAAGAAAGAGAAAGGAAGAGAGAGAGAGAGAAGGAGGAGGAAGAGACAGATGGAGGCAGCCTTGAAGGAAAACGAGTGAGGGGAAGTCAGAAAGGGATGATATGGAGAAAGGCAGGGATTAAGTGAAAAGTGAGAAAAGTTGAAAGATAAAATGAAGAGAGACAGAAGAAGGGAGAGGTAGAGAAAGACAGAGATGGAAGAAAGGGGAGTGAGAGAGGGGGAGCGGAAACACGAAATGATTTATTGAGGAGTGAAGAAAGGTGATTAAGGGAAGAAAGGGGGGGGGAGAAGTGAGCGAGCGATATAGGTAGGGAGGGAATGAGAACGGGAGACAAAGAGAGAGGGAGAATGGGGAGAGAGGAAGATGGAAAGGAGGGAACCAGAGAGGGAAGAACACGTAGAGGGATGAAACGGACTGGGGGAGGCGAGTGGGTGGAATGGAAAGAAAGAAAGAAAGAAAGAAAGAAAGAAAGAAAGAAAGAAAGACTGAAAAAAGAGGAAATGAGGGGCATGTTGAGCAAAAGAAATGGGGAGAGAGGTTATAATAGGAGAGGGATAGGCAGAGAAACAGTGAAAAGAAGAGAGAAAGAAAGTAGAGGGAGAATCGGGGAGAAAAGATAAATTGGAAACAAAGCGAGGTTGGCAACTTTTGAGAACTAGAAATGTTCACTCCCGAGTTATAGAACACGTTTGTGCATCTGCAAAACGAACTGCAGATTTGATTTTATTGTATTGCTAACAAAACAGAAACCCACACTCCCGACTTTACTTCTACCAGAACTACCAAAAAGAGAGTGCAACTAAACGTGCTCATTGTGAAACTACATTTACGCACAGAAGCAAAACGAGGAATATCGTAGAATTCTCTCAATGAAGCAGAGAAACTGAACGAAACACCTGATCGAGGTGGGAAGAATTAAAAATGAACAAAGAGAAGAGAGAGAGAGGGAGAGGGAGAATAGGGGAATTAGTCTAGGAAACGCTGAGACATCACAAGGTGACTACACAACATGAACGATATTACGTTTTAGAAGAGAAGATTCATATCAAATGGAGCAGTGAGATACCTGAATAAATTCTTACCTATCTAGTACAGAAAGTGAGTTTTTGGCGTTCAAACGAAATGTTCACGGCCGATGTTACGATTGGAGCCGAGTTGGCATTTTGAAATCAATTCGCCAGACACTTTAGAACGAGTATTATATTTTTAGCACGAATTAATGGAAACTTTCAAGTATTTGTTGGTATCATTCTCAATAGGTGAGGAGGAACCTTTGACGATTCACGTCACCTCTGCGGCCTAGCTTTCTGTGAGGCAGTCCCGGGTTCGATTCCCGGCCGGGGCAACAATGAAGTGGTAACTTTCTAATGCAAATCGTCTCAAGTTTCTACAGCTGTGTAGCGAAAGAAAGTAGAGGCACGCCAAATAAGCTAGGTACTGTGATGGGAACGTCATGCTCAACACATGTAAACCCTTACTACCAGTCGTAGATAATAAATAAAAAACAGGGCCCAGGTACCTCAAATGCCAAATACGTATATACACACACAAAAAATTATCACAAAGAATAACTGAAGGCTTGAAATAAAAGAGGATGTTAGTGCCATTTTTATACTTTCGAGATAAATGAGATATATACGCCAATACGTTAAACCTATTGGGGTATATATCCCATGCCTTTCATAATCACCCCGTAACACTATCAAGAAATACGTGTGAACTTAGGTTGTTATTTACGTTATAGGGCTTGATTTATTCATCATTATTCTGGTAATAACGTAAGTTTAACAGAAATAGCATATACAACCATTTTATTTGAAGACTTCAATTGTAAGCGATGTACGAACAGAATACAACAACTACCACTTCACAAACTGATTTTAGACAAGCACGAAAGGAATTGAGAAAACTAAAAGAGAATTTAGAGAGCGTGCGGAGAATTGAGAGAGCGGGTGGACAATTGACGGGGCATACAGAGAACTGACACGGCGTACGCAATTAAAGAATTGACAGGATGAACAGAGAATGGAGAGGGAACAGGGAGAGATTTGAGAAGGCAGAGAGAAGCGAGAGCGGGAGAGCACAGAAAGAAGGGGAGAGAGAGAGAGAGAGAGAGAGAGAGAGAGAGAGAGAGAGAGAGAGAGGTGATAGAGAGAATCCAGAGAGCAGAGAGGGAATCGAGAGGGAGAAAAAGGAGAGGACAGAGATAATTGAGATACAGAGCACAGAGGGGAATCGAGAGAGCGAGAGGGAGGGGAGAGAGAGGAGACAGAGAGAAAGAGAAGGGGACAGAGGGAATCGAAAGAGAACAGTAAGGGAATCGAGAGAGTGAGGGAAGGGGAGAGAGGGAGGGGGAGAGAGGGATGAGAGAGAGGGAGGGGAGAGAGAATCCAAAGAGAGAATACAGAAACGTCAGAGAGAGAATCGACAAATCCCAGCACCCAGTGGCCCAACATCACACAAAACCCACCTAGACGTCACCGCCAAGGGACTTCCCGCGCTCTTCCAGCGTTGCGAGACCCCCGTAGATTGCCCGAGTGGGCGGGTCGGAGTAGATGGCTACGGAAGACAGGAGGGGGTGGGGGAGGGGGAGGGGAGGTC
>BOPP01000151.1:498039-516598 GCA_017312745.1 Gryllus bimaculatus | reverse complement strand
CCCCCGCCGCCCGCCCCCGCCTCCGGCCGGGCATGGTCATCGGTCCCGCACGACGCTTTCCCGGCCGACCGCCCCCTCCTCCGGGCCCCGGCTCGGGACCCTCTCCCCGCCCGCTATCTGGTGTTTCCAATCCGCGCTCTTCCCTCTGACCTTCCCTCCGGAACTTCCCACACGCGTCTCCTGCTCGCTTCCCGCCCGCGTTCGTCGCTCTCTACTCCGGCTCTGTGATTCCGCTTCTCGCTTCCTTTTCATACGTTACTTGGCGCTTTACCTATCTTAGCTTATCGCCGTTTGCGGTTTCCCTGCACCCCCCACTTCCGCTTACCATCCGCGCATCGCTTACTTCCTTGCTTACCGCGCGTTCGGCTAATTCCTTTCTTATTTTTACCCCCCGGGTCTCGGGGCTCCTTCACTCGGTTACCGCCTCGGGCTTACCATCTTGCTACCGCGTTGGGTTTCCTCTTCTCGCTTACCTTCCGCCTCGCTTACTTCCCTCGCTTACCCCGTCGCTAATCCTCTCTTTTTACCACCGTCTGGCTTCCTTCACTCGGCTTTACCTCGGGCTTACCCATCTTGCTTACCCCGTTGCGGGGATTTTCCCCGGTCTCTCGGGGCTTACTCCGCGGCGGTCGCTTACTTCATCGTTACCCTTGTCGCAATCATCTCTTTTACCGCCGTCTCCGCTTCCATTACTGTGTACTCTTCGCGCTTCACGCCATCTTTGCTTACCCCGTCTGCGGGTTCCTCTCTCGCTTACCTCCGCGCTCCGCTTACTTCTCTCGCTTACCCCTGTCCGCTAATCCTCGTCTTTTTTACGCCGTCTCGCTTCCCTTTAACTCAGTACCCCTCTTACTTACCTTTCGGGTTTTCCCGGGCAGTCGCTTTCGCGGCCTCTTCTTGTTTACCTTCTCGGGTACTCCCCTTGCTTACCTTCTCTCGGCGTACCAATCTCTGCTTACTCTTACTCTTACAACCCTCTCGGCTTACCACCTCTCGCTAACCCCTCTCCCTTAATCACTCTCTCGCTCGCGTACGTCTCGTTCCCCTCTTGGCTTCTCCCTGCTCATTCCTTTCATTTACGCCCTCTCGCTTTCCCCTCTGGCTCCCCCCCCCATCCCACTTCCCCTTTCTCACCGGTTTCTAACACCATAGACTCCCTGCCCCTCCAGCGTCCTCGCGTGGCTCGCCTGCCCATGCAGCGCTCTCGAAAAACTGCCTTGTCTCGACTCCGCCTTCTGGCGTCTCCTGCCCACCCTCACACGCTTTTCACCCCCCTCCCTCCTCTTTTCCCTCCCCTCCCCTACTTCACTGGGCGCGGTCTCTGCCGAACTTCCGCCGACACTCATTCGTCTGTTGAGATGAAAAATCGGCTTGGACACCAGTAATTACAGATATTAATTTTTCACTTCTTCGCGTCTCTCCAGTTGAAAGCACGTATTTAACAACGGCATTGGTTGATGTGTCTGGGATTAAGCAAATTGAACCAAGCATAGTGGAGAGCAGGACTACGCTACGTAATCGTACTCCACTACAATGACTACCATTAGATGCTATAAACGCTCGCTAATCGGATTAATTCTCAGTCTCAGTAAAAGTCAGTAGAGAATTAAACCACGCGGTCTTACTTGTCTTGCGACAATACCCACGCCTGGATCATTCATACCCCGCTATACTTTTATAACAAGTATTGTATGCTAGAAATACATATGTTTTAAATCATTTAATACGTATTGTAGTTTCTTTTTTCTTTCGTTTAACTATTTAATTTATTCATTATTCTTCGGCGTCTTTTACAATCAGTCGTAAAGAAACGATGTAAGCCATGTAGTACATCTTGTGTAGAAGCATTTTGTTATTAATTTCAACGAAACGAGAGAAGAGATCGCAAGAATGATATTTTCAGTACGTATCTATTTACACATCGAACGGCACACAATAATTCGGCCCAATTCGTAATTTTTTTTTCCCCGGTAATTTTCTTCTAGGGGTTTTCTCCAGTTACTCGGGGTAGAGGGCGGGAAATTTATTTGGACTTGTGGCGAGCCGATTCTGTGCTTTTGTGTCAGCTTATGGGTAGTCGTTGTATTAACTTTAACATGCATACTATAAAGCTTACTCTTACTATACGGCAATATTAATTTATATCCATATATTATCAACTAATTGGAATGTTATTGCTAGTATTTTATAACAGAAGCGGGTTTCTCACTAAAATTATGTTATCGGTTGGCAGAGATATACTTCTCGCGGATACACTGTGTCTATAATCACTATCTTCTTAATTGGTTGTTCGGCATAAATTTCTGATGTAATGTTATAATGTAATTGATACTGATTAAACACTTATATATTTTTCAAATTTGCAGCGGCACAATTTTTAATATCTCATTGGTTTACCGGAATAATAATAATAATTTAATAGGTTAATTAAGAAAACTGTCTTGGGACTATCGGCCGCTCGCGGATGGATGCTTGGCAGGTGGCTCATTTGCGACGAATCATGGGCGTCTTCGTGCTTGGGAGTGGGAAAGAGCCAGTCAGTCGCTGCGCGGATATTAAGGTGTCACCTTGAGTCTACACTCGTCTTGCGGACACACATTATGTGTCAGCATCTTCCCTCCTCATTGCATTTTCTGCATCTCATTCGCGGATTACACTCTTTGGAATCGCAGTATACCTCCCCACCTCATTTCTGGTTTCCATACCAGCTGGTCATAATCGCTCCGGCTTCAGGGCACATGGGCTGTTCTCACACGTCAACACTTCGTGGGCGATGCAGCAAGCCAAATAGGTGCCGCCAGTCGACACGAGATGTATGCGTATCAGTTCGCGCAGCGCATTGCGGCTATATGCGCTGACGATCGTAGTGCGTGGTGGTTGTCCTCCCATGATGTCGTCACGAAGGCCTGAGCACATGTCGCTGTTTGTGTCAAGATGTGACTGGAGAGGCTAGGCGTTTGCGCACTCTCCTATGAGATATCTGTGGTGTATTTGTGGAGAGTGAGGGAATTAGAAGGTAGAGAGTTAACGATGGTGTGAGTGATTATCAACGGTGAATTTTGAGAGGAGTGTGTAGAAGAAGAAGTGGGAAGATATATGGAGGAGGCAGAGTTCTGGGATGTAGAATTCGGAAAAAAGAGCAGGGTGGACGCAGAGAGATACGGACGGCAGAAAATAATGGAGGAGAAGAAGAGAGTAGTCTACAGATAGCACGAGGAGCAGAAGAGAAGAGACGTCACTAGATGCAAGAGAAAACGATGAGTTTATAACGCTTTGTTGGGATTCTTGGCACGTTTGTGTTAGTAGAATTAATGTATGGAAGAAAGATAGGTTATTGTTGATTTAACGAGATGAGATTTAGTGGGAATTACTGATTGTGAAATTTTGTGTTTGAGAGAGTGGAATACGATCATTGAGAGGGAAGTAGGTTGAATATTGGGTATTGGTGGGATAATGTGGTATTGCGTGTTAGGAGAGGTCAGAGGGAATGAGCGGAGGAGAGTAGAAAGGCGTTTTACGATTTGATGGAGAGAGAGGATGATGATGAGAGAGATGAGAAATTAGAAATAGTAGATATGAATTATATATGGTACTGGTACTCAATGCAGGAAAAAAGAAGGGGAGAAGAGAGAGAGGGTATTATGAGTCGATAGTATGGGAGAAATAGTTGACCGGGATAATGTGGGTGACTTGAGATGAGGTGTATTAGGTGAAAGTAGGACAGAGGCGGGGAAAGAGGAGAACACGGAGGGCCAAATCGGAGTAAAACGGGGAACGAGAGCGGAGTAGAGACGCAGAGAGGAGAGAGAAGCGCGTACGTTGCAAGCAGAGAGTGAGGGAGAAGGAGAGTGAGGAGCAGTAGCGTGAGAGACGGAGGAGAGGGAGAGTACGGATTCGAAGTGGAAGGATCTCGGCAGATGACTCTACGATCGAAGAACAAAAGTCGATGGAGGAAGAGCGGTGACCACCTGTTGAGGGCAGAGAGTATGCAGACTGACACCGACCCCGGCGCGGAGAGCGACGAACGATGGCTCGCTTTGCTCCTTTGCGAGAGAGCAGAGAGAGCTCGAAGAGAAGAAGATGCATGTAGGTGAGGAGAGAGACGAAGAGTAGAGGGAGAGAGGAGAAAGATAGGAGGTGAGGAGGAAGAGAGTAGTGAACCGTGAAGTTGGGAGGAGAGGAGAGCAGAGATGAGGAGGAGGGGAGAAGGGTGAGAGAGTGAGAAGGAAAAGTAGGAGGAGAGCTAGGAGATCTGGGAGAGAGAAGAAGTAGAGCGCGGTAGAGAGGAAGGAGGAAGAGGAAGAGGAGGAAAGGTAGGGAAGAGAGAGAAAGAGAGAGAAGAGAGAGAAGAGAGAGGAGGAGAGAGGTTAGGAGGGGCGAGGGAGTCAGGAGCAGATGTCGGGAGGAAGGGGAGGAGGGAAGGAAAAGAGCAAGGGAAGGGAGTAAGATGAGAGAAAGGGGGGGAGAGGAGAGAGGGAGAACGAGGCATGAGGAGAGGAAGAGAGGCCGACTCTATTGTGGAAGAGATGAAATAGCGGGAGAGGTGTCAGGTAAGAGGTGCCAACGAGACAAACGGTGGGGATGTATTTCGGAGAGTACATCGCGGACATGAAGTGTACAATGAAGTTTGGTAGGACAAACAGCTATGCTGATACAGATATAAAAATCAGTGAAGGAGACGAATATCAGGGGAGAAGAGGGGCTGAGCTAGGTATGAGATAGGAAAAATGTACAGAGAGTGCGAAGAATGCGGGGACGTGAGGAGAGGGGGGAGGCGGGGAACATGCTACGAACGTAAACGCACTTTACTGTGCACGACGCGAACGACAAGCGTTATACAGGGGACACGCAATCTTTCGCGGGGGGCGGAGTCAGTCGCATGCCGACGTCGATCTACGTGTGGTGCGAGGTGAATTTGCGAACTCTGGGAGACAAATGAGCAGTAGGGTCGCATATGGGCGCAGAGTGGAAGATTGCGAAAGTGAAGCCGCGATATGCAGGATAGAGGCGGAAAGAACAACGTAGACAGGGATGAAAGCTTTGCGCAATTCGCCGGACTGGGGGGAGGCGAGTTTGCGGTGGAAATGGAAGGAAAGAAAGGAAAGAAAGAAAAAGTACAGAAGAAAGAAAGACTGAAACAGAGGAAATGGGGGCATGTTGAGAACAAGCACGGAGAAATGGGGTAGAGAGCGTAGTATTAAACATTAGGAGAGCGGTATATAGCAGGAGGAAACAGTGAAAAGAGAGAGGGAAAGAAAGTAGACGGGAGAATACGGTACAGGAAAAAAGATGAGGAATTGAACAAAGTGCGAGGTTGGCAACTTTCGGAGGGAACTAGACAATGTTACCTTCTCCGAGTTACTAAGAGGACACGATTGTGCATTCTGCAAAACGAAACTGCAGATGCTTTCGATTTTATTGTATTTGCTAACAAAAAGAACGACCACACTTCTCGGTCCCCGACTTTACTCTACCCAGAACTAACCGAAAAGAAGTGCAACTAAACTGCTCATTGTGAAACTACAATTTAACGGGGCACAGAAAGCAAACACAGGATATATCGTAGACTCTCCGTCAATGAAGCAAGAAACTGAACGAGAACACTGATCGAGGTGGGATAAGCAATTGAAAATGAACATAGGAAGAGAGTAGAGAGGAGAGAGGGGAGAATAGGAATTAAGTCTAGGGAAGCGCTGAACATCACAAGGGGTGATCATAACATTACACAGATTTGACATGAACGATATTACGTTTTGTAGTATAGGAGAAGATTCATATCAAATGGAAGCTGGGAGCTAACTAACCCTTGAAATAATATTTACCTATCTAGTACAAGGAAAAGTGAGTTTTTTGGGCGTTCAAGACGAAATGTTCCACAGGCCGATGGGTTAAGGATTGGGAGCCGAGTTGGCGATTTTGAAATGACAATTCGGCCAGACACTTTATGAAGAGTATATTATATAATATTTTTAGGCCACGAATAATCGTGGTGGAACTTTTCTTTCAAAGTTCATTTTTGTTGTATCGCATTTCTCAAGTAGGTGAGGTAGCGAACCGCGCTTGACCGATTCACCGGTGCGGGTGGAGCGGCCTTGGCAGCGGGCACGTGCCGCGCTCGCACACACTCACGGCCGCCTGTAACCCCACCGCCGCCGCCGGCTGACACTCGCCAGCTGCAAGGGCTTGGTTCTATGGACGCCCACAGATACGCGGCTAAACGATACACTTCTTTAGCTTCAACACGCGCTTACAGCTCGCAGCTTCCCGCAGGCCACTAAGCGTCCCTTTTAAATAAATAATAGTAAATAAAGGGTTTTGCGGGTTTGGTCTCGGAGGAACAGTTGGGAAACTAACGAAGACAAACACACACACACACACACACACACACACACACACACACACACACCAAACACAAACCACACACACACACACTCACTCCAAGCCATCCTTCGAAAGGGCAGGATAGCAGGTTATTCCACGTCACTGATTCGGGCGCGTAAAAGAGCCTAAAGGCTTTTGGGAGAAATTCTAAAACTGTCGTGTTTCTAAAATACCTGCTTTTTATGTTATAAAAGCGATGGGTATGCCTCCATTATAAAATTACAAAACACTTCCATTATAGAAAAACGAGTGGGAGATATACATACAAATTCCGCAGAAGAATACGAAGTGGAAAAGGCCAAGAAGGAGGAAAAGAATGCGAAGAAGAAATAAAGGCGCAGAGGAAGAAAAATGGAAGAAAGGCGAAGAAGAAGAAGAAGAAGAAGAAGAAGAAGAAGAAGCGAAAAAAAAAGTTCTTCAAACCTTGGACTACTGCACTCTTTTAACAGTACAGTGAAAATGCACGCGACAGGAACCTCGTCTCGTTGCAGTTCGGGCCGCGGCTGCAGCGGCGCGGGTTCCTCTGGCGAGCGTCGCCTGTGCTGCTATCTCTCCACTCGATCGCAACAGCCCTCCCTCCCCGCCGTTTCCCCTCCCTCGCTCTTCCCCCACCCTGCTTCCCCTGCCGTCTGGTGAAGGCCCCGCGGACGAGGCGTCGGTGCAGCTACTGCTCGACTCCGGTAGGAGCGCACTGGCGGTGTTTAAAAAACAAGAGATAGAGACAGATAATATCACAGTAAGAAAGAGCGAGAGGGAGAGAGAGAGAGAGCAAACAATTAAACAATTGAAAGTAGTGCTGATCGGAGGCAGACTCCTTTGAGTGCCAGGAAAATTACCCGAGCCGAAGTACAGGTGATAATCTAACTTCCTCGTTGATCAAGCGACAGGGAAACTTGATAAGGATCTGCCATCAAGTCATTTCTAATACTCGTGGCAATACTTGAGTGTGGGAAGAGACAATTTGCCCACCACAATTCAGCCTAATACGCCTTACTCTGTTTGTGGAGCCGCTGCTAATTTAGCACTTCTAGCAGAGTTCGTGCTGGGTTTATTTCTCGCGCGGCCAGTAATTCTCGTGAGACACTTACTCTCTGTTTGTCTCGCTGCGTCTCTTTTGGTCTCTTTGCGGCCTCTTGTCGGCGACATTGTGTATCTCTCCGTCGCTCTGTCCCTCTTTGTCAGTCCCGGTGCCTCTTTCCCCGTTAGTTTGTCCCTCTGTCAGACTCTATGTCTCTGTGTTCGCAACTCTGTCCCTGTTTGTCAGTCTCTGTGTATCTCTGTCCGTGACATTGTCCCTGTTTGTCAGTCTCTGTCCGTGAGACTGTCCCTCTTTTTCAGTCATCATCCATTTCTCTGTCAGGTTGGCTGGTGGGTTATATTTTTCTCATTTGCGTTTCTGTGTCTGTTCATCTCTGCTTGGACCTCTCTGCCTCGTGACTATGTTTCACGTCTGTGTCTCTATTTGGTTCGTTTGCTTCTACATCTTCCAACTCCTCGTCCCCTTCGTCCTCCAACTCTTCCTCTTCCTCGCCCTCCAACACTTCCTCCATTAGTCCTCCTCTTCAATCTCTTCCTCATCCTCCAACTCTTCCTCCATTATTCCTCCTCCTCCTCCATCTCTTACTTCATCCTCCAACGCTTCCTCCCCCTTATCCTCCAACTCTTCCTACTGATCGTCCTTCTTCTCTTCCCCTCATCTATTTCTTCTGCATATCATTTTCAAACTCCAACTCTTCCTCCTCTTTTTCTTCGTCTGTCTCTTCTTCCTTCTCCTCCTCTTCCAACTCTTCCTTCTCCATTCCATCCCTTTTCCTTCTTTGTCCCCTCCTCCATGTCATCCAACTCTTCCTTTTCCTGGTCCTCCATCTCTTCATATTCCATCTATTCCTCCTACACACTATCGTCTTCATCCTCTATCTCTTCTCTTTTTATTCCTTCGTCCTTCTCCTCCTCCATCTCTCCTTCCTCCTCCATCTCTCCTTCCTCCTCCATCTCTTCTTTCTCATCTATCTCTTCTTTCTCATCTATCTCTACTTTCCCCTCCATCTCTGCTTCTTTCTCCTCCACCTCTTCCATTTCTTTTTCCTCCTCCTTGTCCTCCATCTCTTCATTTTTCTCATCCATTTCTTCTTCTTCTTCCTCCTCCTCCTCCTTTTATTCCTCCTCCATCTCTTCTTCTTCTATATCTTTTTCCTGCTCCTCCTCCTCCATCTGTCGCGTGGGAGACGGACAGAACGCGGGTGTTCGGCTGCGTTGCGCTGCGAGCCGCTCTCTCTCTCCGCCGCCGCCAGGCAGGCGCTTGGCTTTTGCGCATGCGCTTTGCGCAACGCCCGCCGTGACGTAAGCAGCGCCTCCCCCCCCCGCCCCGTCCCTCCGACAGCCACCAGGCAGCGAGCCTTACGCAAAGATCGGGAGAGGGTGTGCGTGCGTGTGTGTGTGGGCTGGCGCCCGCGGCCGAGCCGTACGGACCCACCGAGCACGGCCCTGGTCCCCCAACGACCTGACAGCGCGCCGCAGACCTTCGGAGGGAGGTCAGTGTTACCGCTGCACTGACGGGCGCCGTTCTCACGCGAAAGAAAAAAAATTATAATTGAGGGGAATCCTAAAGCCCGTTTTAGGCGGTCATTTAAAAAAAAAATCATTTTCTTGTGCAGAAAATGGAATTATTGATTGATTAGTGATTCCGGGCGCGAAATCGGCTACGGTCGCTACTCCCGTAAGTGTAGTGCATGTTTATTATCGTTGGAGGAAGTGGCGGTGATGTGCTCCGCTGGGTGGCGCCGACCAGAAACGTAAAGAAATAAGTAAGGGCAGGCCCGGAAAACATTTATTCGGGCCCTCCTTTATAAAAGTGTAAAACTAAGAAACAAGTACTGTTTACTACCGTAATAAAAAAAAAATCCTCTAAAAAAGCGGGCCATCTTTTACTCGGGGGTCCACCCGAATTGCGGGGCCGAACATGACGGTAGGTTACGCCACTGGCGTCGACCTACCTGTCGACTTGAAGGATTTTTCTCTAATCAGGTTTCTCCCACCAACGGGGCACAAGTACTAAGGATCTCTCGGAATGAGTGGTAGAGAAGTAAATGTGTGTGTGTGTGTGTGTGTGTTTGTGTGTAGTAAAGAAGGGGACAAGGAAGGATCCACGCGGTTCGAGGCCCGTTTGTTAGGGTACTACTCCGGCATTCGCCTGGTGTCGATCGGAGAAACCACGGAAAACTTCCGATCAGAGCATCCGGCCACTAGAATTCTCCTGCAGGTAGCGGCTGAAGTAGCTTTGCAAGTAGTGTCGAAAATCTTGGCACCGTCCGAACTCGTACCTAGGACCTCCCGGTCAGAGGCACTGCAGTGACATATCAAAAACACATAAAAATAAACAACGAACGCTTCCACGCGATCCTGTCTCGGTATTGAAACTTGATGAACGAGATCCAACGGTTAACACGGTCACTTCATTTTTTGCATGTACTCGTAATGAAAAGATTTCCTGTTGATGCCGCAAAAAGTGCTGCACACGGCAGCTAATGGTAACAAATTAAGTTAGGTTATTTTAGGACTGAGGCACGATATAAGGCAGCATTGTGAGATATTAAACTGTAGTACCTGTTTTATTTCTCACACTACATATTGCACATTACAATTCAACACGCATCAAAACTGCACATAAGGAGGAAACGTTCTGGAAAGTGACGCTAGGAGCGCGGTAATCAAACTGGATTAAATATGTACTTAAAAACGAAGCATGCATTTTTTCTGTACAAATTACTTCTCGTCTTGTCCTAAACTTTTCTGTTCCGATTAAAAGTGATGAAAAAATATCTAATCTATCTAAAAATGTGTTGTTGTTTTTTTCATAAATTCGCCTGTTTTAACTTCTAGAATAGACGAGTTTATATTATTCGACGGTTTCAGGAACTCAAATTGTTCAAATTATGCAAATTTCGAGTTAACTAAGTTTTTAATTAATCTCTTTCCAATTCTCGAAACATTTTGGAAGTTGTATTTCCGAGTGTTTCATTACAGCTGCTAAAGGCCTGAGAGTCGACCTTCGAAGGAAGGTCAGTGTTAACGCTAGACTGGGCTCACACACCGAAAGGTCTCAGGAAACTTGTAGTGTCTGGAATCCTAATAATCAAATCATCCTCATTTTGTGCTCAAGGAGAACTCCAACCAGTCGGTTTACGCCAAATTTGAATTAGTAGATCATAGTATATGACACCTAAATGCGACTAGTGGGGCATGAAGTTTGATGTTTCTCGAATTCTTTTAGTCGAATCGTTATTTCGAGACCAAACAGAACGTATTAATTGATAAATTGTTCATAAATTCAGTTCTTTCCTCTTTTTTAAGGATTCTCGAATTCAACACAATCGAATATTTTTAAATAAAATTCATGTGAGTTCTTTATATTATAATTATTCAACAAATACATTTTCATAGGTAATACCACAAAAGCTTTGGAAATTTTCGAAAAATCACTCACTCGCGAAGCGAGGAGGGGATTTATCTGAGAATTTCAAAAGCATGAGTAGCATTTCATAGGACTATTCCACGAATGAGTTCCAAAATGCGCCAAATATTGAAAATCACTGAAAGCTATGATAAAATCAAAAAACGTATAGTACATACGTGGTTTAGTGGACATCGACTTAGCGATCGATGTACAATATCACCTCCTAAGATAGATGATTCACAGTTTATGATTGGCCAATAGGACGAAGCGTTAACAAAAAATAGGAAAAGCGATAAACATTTTTAGATAAACCGCCCTGATTGGGACATTTTGTATGTATAGTTAAACACTATTGGTTTAATTTTACGAGTGGAATGGTCTATAAAATTCACCACTATACTTCTAGTGAGTTATATTACCCCCAATTATTCTTATTTCAAATAATTAGAAGTGCGTATAATTCGAATCAACTACCAAATACGTTTCAATATAATTCACGTTTTTCGAGAAGCTAATTCATTCTTGAATGATGAGCAAGTCTCTCAAGCCAGTGTGTCAATGCCGACCTTGGAAGGGAGGTCAGTGTTAGGAGCACATCGCACGTTCTCAGGAGAAAAAAACTGACAGACAACAAACGGTATGAAGCCTATATTTTATGGAATATCTATAAAATAGCGACATTTTCTATACCTATTACTCTAGCCAAAAAAATATTATACAGAATATGAATTACTCCAGTCATGCGATTTTCTGTACCTATTTATCTAGTTTAATTTCGCGGCTTCTACCTGAAATATACACGAAATCCTTTACAATAAAATCTTTGCAGAGTAATGTTACTCGAGAAATCAAAAGATTCGAGATACAAAAAAGAAATTTGGCAATAAATGTCTTCAAATTTTACCACTTTCAGAGGCATACTAGACTTATTACGGGCGACGTTTTTAAGTGGAAGTCTAAGAAACTAAAAAAAAAAAAAAAAAAAATCCAAATAGAATACAACAATTTAATTTAGAGGACAAGAACGAAACGGAGAAACACGAATTTTTCGGAATTCCGGCTGGGGCGGTGCCCCGCTGATGGGAGATACCTGTTTGGGGAAAACGCCGCTAGCCGACGGTAGGTCGGCGCCGGATCTCGCCACACATTGGGAGAAAGATCACAGCTACCGCCCGCGCAAAAGCATACACTACACTTACGGGACTACCGACCCTGATAACCATACATCGGGGGAAAGATCACCGCTACCGCCCCGTAAGTATACACTACACTTACGGGACTAACGACCCTGATAACCATACATTGGGGGAAATATCACCGCTACCGTCCCGTAAGTATACACTACACTTACGGGACTAACGACCCTGATAACCATACATTGGGGGAAAGATCACCGCTACCGTCCCGTAAGTATACACTACACTTACGGGACTAACGACCCTGATAACCATACATTGGGGGAAAGATCACCGCTACCGTCCCGTAAGTATACACTACACTTACGGGACTAACGACCCTGATTATTTATGAGCCGGGAATCAATAAACATTTAATCAATCAATTTTTTGATTTGATCCCTTAGTTCTCCCACGAAAGTGCATTTTTACCATCTGTGTCCTTCCTTCGTTATCCAAACCTGTCCCAATGCACATTCTTTCACCGATTCGAGCACTTCCCCTCCGCTGGTCGAGTGCAAGGATTGCAAGGCCCCTCGCATGTCGTCAGCGCGGCGTCTACGAAGGCAGGGGGCCAAGAGAAAGCCATCACCCACAAGGGTAGCAGCGGACCAAACACTCGAGCTTGCCAACCACGCGACTTCTGTTCGTTCGACAGCGCACATACTTTCTCATGGTGCAACTGCACTCTCAAGGAAACGGAGAAGTTACGAGAAATTGACTGCGAACCCAATTCGTCGTCGAAAAAAGGTTTAAGAAATAAATTCAAGTGAACGGTTCATTCACTTACTGAATAATTAGTAAAAAAAAAATAATAAAGCGCATATTTTGGAGAAACGTAAAATAAATTGTGGAAACGTGTAGAATAGGGTTGGTGTTATCGCAAAGTTAGATATTTTTAGGTAACCTCCTCAAGAGTTAATATTTTTTTCGACAGCCATTAGTAAAAAGCGATTACATTTAAGGTACACAGTGTGCTAAACGTAAAATTTTTAATTCTATTTGTATTATGAACTTCCTTGAAAGGCAGAAATGCCTAGCACGGAGAAATAATAATAAAAAAATGTTTAACACAAGTGTTAAAAGTAAGCTGATGCTCAAATGTTCAGATGAAACTGTGGATGCCACAAAGAAAACAAAATACTTTCGTCTGAAAGCTACAACTGATCTTATTAAGATTTTATTTAAATTCTTTTATTTTAATTCAAGAATACAGATCTCTTAATTGGGTACCATGTTACATTATTGTAACATGGTACCCAATTAAGAGATTTGTATCCTTGAATTAAAATAAAAGGAAATACAGTAAGGTAGTCTAAAAATAGGGTATGACACACAGGGTAAGTGATTTTATTTTGCACTCGGCCAATCAGCCTCGTGTCGCAATATTCACACAAAATAAAATGTTATTGTAACCAGTCGTATCATAAATAATGATTATCGCTCGAAAAATGTGCATCTCCAGCCCATTTTTCCACTTTTAAATATCAAAAAAGGATATTAAAAAATTCGCTGGGATTCAGTGTATCTTAAAAGAACTTTCGCTGGTGGATTGTAATGGATCGTTTTTTGTCACAGTCACGGGCAATTGTCTGCCAGTTCAGGAAGTTGAGTTCATTCGTCACGGATTTAATCAACAATAGGTTTGTTCCCAAAACGTACGTGGAATTCCCGGTTGTTTTTAACGAACTTTCTAAATTGCTGGACGAACGTACGCCAAAACACATTTACATACGAACATACGGCCAAAACGCAGCAAGATTTGCAAATTTGTCTACGTTTTTTCTTTTCATTGTTAAATTACAATATAAATTTAATAAGTTATACTAATAATTACTTTTTTAAAATGTTTAATATAAGAAATTTCTAAAATGTCTACAAATTACATATCAATACATAAAACACAAACATCAATGTACTTCTTTAATTAATACTTTCGAAGTTACTTGAACTTTTAGGTCAATATTTATTGTGATCATGGCCACTAATCAAGAACCAAGATCTTTCGAATAAAACAAGCGACGAATAATTGATATTAATATTCACTTCTTTCGATTCTGACATACTATTATGTTACCAGCGTTGATACAACCATCCGTTATTTGGAGTGCTGCCAACATGAGACCCAGAATTCCACCGAGTACCAGAGCAAACACGTTCTCGCGTTTTACGATCTGCCGGCACTGAAAAGTTGCCTTCCGCCATCTTGAAGCTTTTGGCGGGCAACAACAACATAAAAACCCGACATATTTTAGAGATCGCGGTGACCTGCTACTGGCTATAAGGAGGGAAACGATTTTTTTCTATTAGAAACTTCCCTCAACGTCTGCCTCCTCATCGACGAAAGCAGATATTTTTATATTTCCTGTTTGTTTCTTCCCTAAATGACTGTCTCAACGATTGCTGACGGAAGTTAACAGATTACGCAAACTGTTGATTCATCGAGAAATATGATCTCAAAGAAAGCCACCAGAGAATTAAAAACGGACTAGGAAGATATTACAAAGTATTATTTATAAATTTAAAAAATAAAGAGTCGGGATAAATCTAAATGAAGATAACTCTCAACTCACCCCTCCCCCTCCCAAATAATTCTTATTATCTTTGACTACATTAAGAACCCCTAATGCTTTATGCATGCCCTATCTGGATCAATGCCTCAAAAACTAATATTAATAAATTACAGATCATCCAAAATAATTTCCTCAGACTTGCCACTCATGCACCCTGGTTCATCTCAAACATTCAACTGCATAAAGAATTTAATTTACCTCCTATACTTTACCATATCGCGCTCCTATCTAACAATTTCTTCTCCAAAATAAACACAATAACCCAAGCCACCCACTACGGCCTAGCCACCACCTACCAGCTCCCAACAAGAATAAAAAATAGATAGCCATTAGATTCATTCCTCAGCATATTTTCAGAAGTCAATTAATCACATAGGTGCTCTGTGAGTTTCCTATTCATGTGTAGTTAGATTTAATTGTAAGATTAGCATTTAAGTTAAATATAAGTCATAAAAAATACATATGATGTAGTATAAATAATACTGAACTATGTATATTCGTTCACTAATAAAGATACATTATAAAAAAATAATTAAGAACGGCAAAACCGCCATTGGGAACGAATAAAGTAAATTATTTTCTACCTTTTCCGGTCACGAAAACAATGAGTGCACTTCCTTCCGAATCGTTACCGAGGAAGTGTCAATCTCAGGTATTTGGAGAGAGATTTGTCGGCCGCGAACTAGTACGGCAGAGGAGGGACCGCAGTGTCGAATTCGTGTGAGGGGAACAAGGTTCAGTGACCTCATTTAGTGTCTGAAAGCAGCCCTTTACAATGGGCGGATGGTGGTAGATCCATAGCACAAAATGTCGTATAATACATCACATCAATAGTAGTTTAGGCAATTAGTTTATAATGTTAAGCTTTATTGCATGAGTACATCGTTTGAAACCGAGCGACTTTTTGAAGCGAGTTTTCAAATTTGTACGAATGTAATGTAAAGCTACATTATAAACGAGTTACATACTATATTTTTTTGTATAACAGCATTATACATTTATAAGACAATCAAACTTAATTTTGCGAAACAACTTCCCTGTGACGATTCGGGTATTTGACATCGTGCGAGTAAACGGTGGACGGCTGTTCCGTTTAGCTCTACCTTCCCTCAATTCTCTCGCTACGATTGGCTGAATGTGTGATGACGCAATCATTCGTGACATAAATTCTAATACGTCATCATTTGTGCCGTAAAATGCCCAATTACGAACGATTTCTTGCAACAGAAAAGGTTATTTTATAATGCTTGAATACAAAAAAATAATAATAATAAAATAAAAAAAAACATTTGCCCATTTTGCAGCTTTTTATAAGTTCTTTAGCGTTAAAGAAATGGACGCATGCAAATTGTATGCAACTCAAAGCAACAACAGGGAAGGATTCTGTGAGAAAACTTTGGCCTTCTAACTTCTAATGTCAGTCATTAGGTACGAAACTCGTAACATGATCTTTCTACCTAATTACATTTTTCGCACATATGACGAAGAATTTGCGAAAACGAATTCTGAGAAACGAAAGACATCACCTGAAAAAGCAAGGGATACAAATACCGAAACCTCGAAGCCAAGACTCGCACGAACTAAAATCTCAATACATCAAAAAATAGATTTAGTAGCGAGAGAATTGAGGGGAGGTAGAGTTAAACGGAACAGCCGACTACCGTTTACTCGCACGATGTCAAATACCCGAGTCGTCAAAGGGAAGTTGTTTCGCAAAATTAAGTTTGATTGTCTTATAAATGTATAATGCTGTTATACAAAAAAATATAGTATGTAACTCGTTTATAATGTAGCTTTACATTACATTCGTACAAACTAAAATCTCAATAAATCAAAAAATGTCGATTCTTCAAAAGTTTTCTTCTTCAGCTTTGAGTTATCAAGGTTCAATCGCAAATAAAATGTATCGCGCACACGAAGTACAGTTTCAGGAAGCAACTAGTTTAAAGAGCCCAGCCAAATAAGGCAAGAATCGCTCCGAGCGACAATGGGTAGGGGATAGTGCAGACCGCAAGAAGGTTGTTAGAGGGCCGTGAAGGCTCGTCCAACTTGGAACTTTAGAAATCGAAACATCTCATAATTCGAATTCTCTTTTTTCGGGTAACTGACCTACTGTCACAATTTTTTTTAAAAAAAAATCCTCACATACTTAATGGAGAATTTGGGGGAAGAGTTTTGTTAAAATCCGGCCTTGTAAGGCCAGCAACTGTAGCTACAACCGCATCCAAGTACAGAAGAACCAGGGTTACTTCATTTGCGCACTGCTGAGCACCTATAGCAAGGGGGGGGGGGGCAGTGCTGTCCGCAATAAGGCTCCCGGTGGCCTTGGGAGATTAGACCAGTATTCTAACTCGGATTTTTGTAAATCAAAATAATTCATAACTCATATTCTCTAATTTTCTTTGTCATTTTCGAGAAATTGGCGTGTATTTGCAATTACATTTTCCGCAAATATACTCGTATGTTACAGAATTTGGGGAAAACTTTTGTTTAAATGGCCCAGCTGTATAAGGTACGCAACCGCAGTACACGGTATTCAGGTGCAGAACCACCAGGGTCACTTCATCACTTCATTCAATCGGACAGCTGAGCCCCCCGTGCAAGGGGGGCAGGAAGGGGGCGGGACAGTACAGACCGCAATAGGGCTCCAGGGGTCCTTGGGGGCTCGACCAGTATCGCCTAACTTGGATTTTTTAAAATCCAAACAATTTATAGCTCGAATTTTCAATTATTTTTTTTTTGAAATTTCGAGAAATTGGCGTGTATTTGCAATTACATTTTTCGCAAAGAGTATGTTGTAGAATTTGGGGGAAAAGTTTTGTTTAAATGACCCGGCCATATATGGCACGCAACCGCCAGTACACGGTATTCAGGTGCAGAATCACCAGGGTCACTTCATGTGCGGACAGCTAAGCCCCTCCCCCCCGAGCAACGGGGGGAGGGGGGAGGAAGGGGGCGGGGCAGTGCAGACTGCAACAAGGCTCCAGGAGGCCTCGGAGGCTCGACAAGTATCGCCTAACTTGGATTTTTATAAATCAAAACAATTTATAACTCGAATTCTCAATTTTTTTTAGTTTTTTAATTTCGAGAAATTGGCGTGTGTTCGCAATTACATTTTCCGCACATAGTATGTTGCAGAATTTGGGGGGAAAGTTTTGTTTAAATGATATAGCCATATAAGGCAGGCAACCGCCTGGGTCACTTCATTTGCAGACAGCTGAGATCCCCGAGCAACGGGGAGAGGGGGGGGAGGGGCAGTGCAGACCGCAACAAGGCCCCAGGGGGCGTTGGAGGCTCGACTAGTATCGTCTAACTTGGATTGTTATAAATCAAAAGGATTTATAACTCGAGTTCTCCAATTTTCTTTGTCAATTTCGAAAAATTTGTTTGCATTCGCATTTTCCGCAAATAGTATGTTGCAGAATTTGGGGGAAAAGTTTTGTATAAATGACCCGGCCATTTAAGGCACGCAACCGCCATTACACGGTATTCAGGTGCAGAATCACCAGGGTCACTTCACTTGCGGACAGCTGAGCCCCCGAGCAACGGGGGGAGGGGGAGGAAGGGGGCGGGGCAGTGCAGACCGCAATAAGGCTCCAGGGGGCCTTGGGAGGTTCGACCAGTACTGTCTAACTCAGATTTTTGTAAATCGAAATAATTCATAACTCAAATTCTCTAATTTTCTTCAATTTCGAGAAATTGGCGTGTGTTCGCAATTACATTTTCCGCAAATAGTATGTTGCAGAATTTGGCGAGAAAAGTTTTGTTTAAATGACCCGGCCATATACGGCACGCAACCGCCATACACGGTATTCAGTGCAGAATCACCAGGTCACTTCACTGTGCGGACAGCTGAGCCCCCCCCCGAGCAACGGGGGAGGGGGAGGAAGGGGCGGGCAGTGCAGACCGCAATAAGGCTCCAGGGGCCTTGGGAGGTTGCGCGAGTAGCTGTCTAACTCAGATTTGATCTCTCTCTG
>BOPP01000151.1:468076-498014 GCA_017312745.1 Gryllus bimaculatus | reverse complement strand
GGAAGGGGGCGGGGCAGTGCAGACCGCAATAAGGCTCCAGGGGGCCTTGGGTCGGCGCGAGTGGAAAGTCGAAGCCCGAGGCCATCAAGCAGACAGGCCGGGAGCAAGTCTCGCAGTTGCCACGCTCCGTTCGCAAAAGACTGTCTGCCCTCTCACGCAAAGCCGTCGGCTTCTGCCGGCCGCAGAATCGCCTTTTTTGTTTTTGTTTTTTTGTTTTTAATTTAAGGAATGGAAATAGAGAAAGCAGAGGGAAGAGTTGCATTGAAGTAACGTTGTGCTGTTCAGTCGGAAGTGGTGTGTTTAACGGGAGGAAACTCCAGATTATGGGCAGTGGCGGCTGCGAAGACGCCCCAAATATAATTATTCGACTTTTATTATCATTTACCCCCTCAAGTTCACCGCTACAATCACCCGTAGGGTGAAAGGCAATGGCGAACCACCAGTAGTGTCGCCTGTCTGCGGTACGAGAAGGGTATAAAGGCGCCAGCTGCTCTGATCGGTAGTTTTCCGTAGTTTTTCCGATCATTGCTAGGCGAATGCCTGAGCACTACAATGTGCGCGAGCAATTTTTCCTTTGTATTCCACTCCTCTCCCTTTACCCATCCACACTTAAAATATCGTGTACTACAACACCACATACGTCCGGAGAGTGATAAGGAGCTTGTTTCAGCTGGGACGTTGCCCCGCTGGGGGAGATACCTGAATGAGGAAATTATCCAACAAGCATATGTATAGGTCGGTGTCGGCTCTCAACAAATATCGGGGAATGAACTCCGCCACCAACCGATATAAAAAACATACACGACATCAACCAGAATAATGACCATAGCAGTTGTCGTGCTCGAATCAATCAATGAGCTGGGTCCCTTTCCTTACTGGCTATGGCGGTAGTTCCAGTCCCGCCTTGGTCATGGATGTTTGCATTAGAGTTGTGACATGGTAGGACATGTTTCACTACTACCACCTTCAATGTCATTTTCCTTCCCAGACCTCTCCCAGCCTGAGTATACGAATGGGACTGTCTCTGTGCCAGGGTAGAAAGATTTGTAATGCACTTAAGAGCCAACGTAAGCTCCACCTGGCTGCAGCAAACGTTCTTGCTTGACAAGGGGTTCAAGTGCCGTCACGGGCTTATGTGCAACAAGGGGCATGAGTAAGTGCACGACTGCATTGGACTTACGAGCGACAGCGGAAATACGGAGTGGAGGCTGGAGTCAAAGGACTCTAGGGTGTAAAATAACAGGACAAGGATCGTAAGTAGTTGGGTTGCGTAGATAGCCTGATACCCCGGATAGCCAAGATAATATCGTAAGTAGTTACCCGACAGGTTAAAAGTTGACGTAAAACGCCCGATGATATTGATGAATGATCAACAAAGGGGGGGGGGGTCACGGGCAGGAGTAAGTGCTCGGTTGCAATGGACTTGCGAATCACAGCGGTGTCATGGAGGCTACTGTACGGAACTCTGTGGGGTAAAAGGGTAGTGGTATGAGCTTAGGTCAGGATTCGTAAGTAGATAACAGAAAGGTTCCAAGTTGACGAAAAATGCCCCATGATGATGAGGAGGAATTTTGAGGAGCAATCAATAAATCAATCAATTGGTCTTAAACGGCTTTTTTCTCACAAACCCTCAACCACCTCTCTCACTCGACCTCTAGCCCTTTTCTATGCCTCTCGCTCACACGTCCGCTAGCTCTATTCTATCTCTTTCGCCCACACGCCCACTAACACTAGTCTATCCCACGCGTTACACGTTCGCTAGCCCTGTTCTATCCCTCTCGCTCACACGTCCGCTAGCGCTATTCTATCCCACTCGCTCGGAAGCCCTCTAGCCCTATTCTATACCCCTGGCTCACATATCCGCTAGCCCTATTCCATCCCTCTCGCTCACACGTCTGCTAACTCTATTCTATCCCTTCCGCTCAAACGTTCACTAACTCTATTCTACCCTCTCGCTCACACGTTCGCAAGCACCATTCTATCCCTCTCGCTCACACGCCCGCTAGCCGTATTCTATCTCTCTCACTCACACGTCCGCTAGCCCCATTCTATTCCTCTCACTCACACGCCCAGTACCACTAATCTATCCCTCTCGCTCACACGTCCACTGGCCCCATTCTATCCCTCTCGCTCACACGCCCGCTAGTCGTATTCTATCCCTCTCACTCACACGTCCGCTAGCCCCATTCTATCCCTCTCGCTCACACGCCCAGTACCACTATTCTATCCCTCTCGCTCGCAAGCCCGCTAGCGCAGTGCGTGGCAGCGGATTCCTGAGGAGTACGCATTCCTAGGCGGCCGGCGGCGGCGGCGGCGGCGCCGGCGAGTGGGCCAAGGGGGGGGGGAGGGCTCGGTGTGGGTTTCGGGGCCAGGGAATGCGGGTCAGTGTCACCGCGACGCAACGCAACGCCGCACTCACTCGCTCCGCACGCTCACCCGACGCGAAGGTGAGCGCTGCGGAGAAGGTGGCGGAAAATCCGTTCGGATTCGCTTCCTCCTCAGAGGGAGCGAAGGCGGCTGGCGCCTGTTTTCTTAAGAGCAGGAGGAAAGGCAAATGGAGTTATTTAAGGAAGTAGAACGGAAAGTGAGTCTTTGACGTATAGAATTGTGTTTGTTTGAAATGAGTACTCCAAAACCTATTACTTCACCTCTTGTCTTTACATTAGTTCGACGATGATTAACTGAAGTGAATGATATATATGTATATATATGTATATATATATATATATATTAACACGACGTTCTATAGGAAAAGGATCACTCTCCGTTCTAGTTCCTTAAATAACTCTATTTCATACTTTTATATCAAATAACTACATAACTCTACTTCAAATCTCTTACTTCACCTCCTTTCTTAACATTATTTCTACGATGCTTAATTGAAGAGGATGAAATATATGTAAATAATTTTTCAAGAAGGAACATATACAAAACATTACATAGCATTAAGGAAAAACAATATATAAATTTTTGTTAATGTTAGGTATGCCAAAGAGCTACAAAATAACTTATAAATTAGATTTAAGTTAAAAGGAATGTAGTTTTGGCTAATTATTAAGAAAATTGCTCCCTCTCAACTGCTTAAGCCGCAAGGCAGGCAGCAGTATACTGTAACCCCAATACAGCAAATAAATTCTCGCCTCCTCAGGAGATACTGTGCAGGGGAATAAAAAAAATATATGATGGGTGGTAAAGAGCCTTAAGTCAAAATGTCTCATTTTACAGGAGAAGGAAAACTGCAAAAACTGAAAACGTCTTTTACAACGCTCTGTTCGTCTCTGTAAGTTCCAACTATAAAGCTATGTACGTTTCTTATTATGTCTCTTAGCATTGTCGTTGATGCAGAAACAACAGTATTTTAATATAATTCTAAAGAGAAAATATTATGATTCCAGTGAACCAATAAAGTAAAAGCTGCGAATTTTGCCTGAAGTCCAAGCTTTACTGGTATTTCATACATACATTTACTTTTTAGAACGAAATGACGAACGTATGCATTATTAGGGCCGTTCTCAATATACGAGGTGGCAGCCATGTTGATTTATGCACAAGTGTTTTGTTTTCTTTGCTGTATCCTGTTTAATATGCGGTGACATCTTTGCAAAATAGATATTGCCATACACTCATCACAAAGGAACTCATATCACAAACACATCATGTCATCACTGAAACTTGTGATTCGGAATCGAGTTCACGATGTTTTGAGGTATTCTGGTATAAAAATAATTGTAAATGACATTCCACGTTTCAGTGGGATATTGAATGGTGAAGCCTGGTTTTATTCGTAACGAGGAGCAGAAATGATAACGTCGGAGCGAATTATCACGGCCATTTGTTGCCTGTAATTGAAATCACTTGAAATATCAACAGATCTAAACCCTCTCATTCATAAACGCCAATTATCTCCGTTTTGTCCAATATGTCATTTGTTATTATAGATAGCCGATCGCCTCGTATAGAATTCGGAATCGGATTTCAGAAAATTAATAATTCAGAACTGGCGTCGGGCAAACTTTCGATTCGGAATCAGGTTTCAAGGAATTTAGAAGAGACCTCCAGGAAACTTTAAACGCGTAGTCGGGTTTCCAGGAGTGTAGAATTAGGAATCGTATTCGCGAAAATTCAGAATTCAGAATCGGGTTCGAAGGAATTTAAGTTTAGAAATCGTACATGTGGTTGAACAATTTATGATTGATAGTTCACACAAATATCCTTTGTTGTTGTTTTTTGAGACAAATTAAGACTTTTATTTTCCTGAAGGACGTTTATTCTGAAAGATAAAAAAAAATTGCAATTTGCAGTCGAATTTGAATGAATTTAAGATTAGAAATCGTACATACTGTTGGATAATGTATAATTAAAAGATGGCGAAAATACGTTTTGTTACATTGTAATAAATCGAGTTCAATTTTTTTCACGAGAAACATTGCAGTGAAAGTTCCTCTGGAAAACCCTGCACTTTGATTGTGCGAAAATAAGAAAGGACACGTGTGTCAATTTTTGATTAGAAATGTTCGTCGTGAAAAATTCAGAATTTTCAAATCAAGAAATACGTTGGGATGCCTGGCTTGTTTTTATTTTCCAGCGGATCGCATGATCGAGTGAATGACGAACTGTGGGGTTCCGCAAGGTGGCGGTCCGTGGAAATTCCCTGGCGCTGCGGTGCGGGCGGGGGCACTTCACGCATGCCCGCTAAACAGCCGCGCCTTGCGTCACCACCGACACTTCGCCGCGGCCGCCACGGCGGAAAAACGGGAAGCCCTGCGCCTGCCCTGCATAAGGATCGCTTCCGAAGGGCGGCTGATCTGTTCGGGAATCTTTCGTTTGATTGATTGATTAATTGTTAGTGATTCCGAAGGTCGGCTGCTCTGATTGATTGATTGTTAGCGGTTCCGAAAGGCGGCTGCTCTGATCGGGAATCTCTCGTTTGATTGATTGATTGTTAGTGATTCCGAAGGCCGGCTGCTCTGATTGATTGTTAGGGCGGCTGCTCTGATCGGGAATCTTTCGTTTGATTGATTGTTAGTGATTCCGAAGGGCGGCTGCTCTGATTGATTGTTAGCGGTTCCGTAGGGCGGCTGCTCTGATCGGGAATCTTTCGTTTGATTGATTGATTGTTAGTGATTCCGAAGGGCGGCTGTTCTGATTGATTGATTGATTGTTAGCGGTTCCGAAGGGCGGCTGCTCTGATCGGGAATCTTTCGTTTGATTTATTGATTGATTGATTGTTAGTGATTCCGGGCGCGTCATCTGCTAAGGTGTCCCGTAAGTGTAGTGCATGATTTTTCTCGGGGGTTGGCGGTGGTCATCCCCCGCTGGAAGGCGTCATCCAGCGTCGACTTACCGCCTAGCGGCGTTTTCCCAAGCAGGTATCTCCAACCAGCAAAACACCACCCCAGTCGGGGCAAGCTCTAAACTCCCGATCATGTGTCTCCCGGCATGTGTAAATGTATGGTGCATGTTAGTGTAAGTGTGTTGGGGGAAAACATAGGACAAGGAAGAGGTATGAAAGATCTTGCGCGTTCCGTAACCCGTTTGGTAAGGTACTGCTCCGGCATTTGCTTGGTTTTGATCGGAGAAAACCACGGAAAACTGCTGATCAGAGCAGCCGGTCGCTAGAATTCTCTTCCAGGCAGCGACTGAATTCGCCCTGGCTGACTAGCTAGTGTGGAAAATCCTGTCACCGTCAGAAGTACAACCTAGGACCTCCCGGTCACGGCCTTGCAGTGATATCAGTTAGTGCTTTGAGCCTCGTCTCTCGGTGAGAATCAATCATTCGTGGTTTCTCCGATAACACTAGGCGAATGCCGGAGCAGTACCCCAACAAACTGACCAGGGACCGCGTGAGATCTTTCCTTCCTCTTTCTTGCACATCCTCTGCCCTTACACACACACACTCACACACACACTTACTGTTACATGCACTACTCTACTACACTTGTCAGGAGATTGATTGGATGAAACGGTAACAGCTGATTTACGTCAAATGCATGACTAAATAAATCGTACTATTGATTAATCACTTCATTATTTCATACTACACTTTACGACTAAAAAACAATGTGACTAGATCGAATATCGTGACACAAATGTAGTGCGTGAGTAAACATAACGCGAGTTGAAAGTGTATTTTGGACCCTCTCTACAAAAAACGGCAAAAGTTTAACATCCCAACACGACTCACTTGACCCAACTATATACTCGTACTGCCAAGATTTCTTTTCTCGTGGACAAAAGTCTTCAGCAATACAACGATCCTCACGTACCATCGATAACAAAACCACAATAACACATCTGTAACAATACAGTTTCCCTGTGTGTTGACCGGCCACGTGTTTGTTTGTTTATGTAACCAGTAAGAGAGACCCAACGTCCTTCACTTTGCCCAACGCAATACCTAGGCGAAGCATGGCACAGAGATTACACAACGACGGCACGTGGGGACATATCCTCAGCCCGACCCGACGTACTTGTATTCACGGTGCAAGTCCGCAAGTGACGATTCGCTTTGTCTTGCTGTGAATGCAGGGGGCGCACCCAAGGGTGACGGCGCCCGACTGCATCCCGCTGTTAGTTGCCTCCCTAACCCTAGGAATCTCCCGACTGCATCCCGCAGCCAATCGCCCCAGAACTAGCCCGACTGCATCCCGCGGTAATTTCAACCTCGAAATCGCTCGACTGCATCACGCGGTAATTTTCCGACTCCCGAGGAATCTCCCGACTGCATCCCGCGGTCAGTTTCACCTGCACTACAAATTTCCCGACTGCGTCCCGCAGCCAATCGACCCAGAACTAGCCCGACTGCATCCCGCGATCGGTTCACCTATGACCTCGAAATCGCTCGACTGCATCACGCGGTAATTTTCCGTAGCTCTAGGAATAGCCCGACTGCATCCCGCGATCAGTCCCGCTTCCCAGCTAATCCCCTTTCACTATTTATTACCTGAAAAAGCATAGCCCGAATGCAACCCGTTTTTGTTCCTCCGGTGTTTCGGAAGAAGTAAAAAATGTAGTTATACAAGTTGTCTTTGCATTCATGAGTAGCGCACACATATTCCATCACACCTGTCCAGACAAAAACCTCGAACACAAGTGAACAAGGCAGTATGTTTAAGAGTGCCCGCGAGTGTAAGCGAGATATGAACATGCTCGTGATAGGCAATTTCATGTTTAATTTCCACAAATTTTTAAGAGCGAGTTTTCAACGATTTCAACGATGGCATTTATTTCAACTCGATTACAATCGACTATGGTGATTCTAAGCAGATCACTGAAAACGTAGAAATCTATCCTCGCACTAAGGAGGAAAACAGAACGGGTTGGAGTCTGGTTATGTCTTTTTCGAGAGGCACGTTTAGAATAGGTTGACCGTGGGATTCAGTCTCAGATAAGCTCGGAGCTTCAGCTTCTCACCCACAGAAGCCAATGGCATTTATTTACAAATATATATATATATATATATATATATATATATATATATATATATATTTCACTGACGTTCTACGTATGAATATTCATAGACGACGCGCGAGGAATCTGTGCACACAGCTGACGTCACGGTGAAGAGAGACGGCTACATTAAACGCCGTTTCCGAAACAATCCCGATTCAAGAGCCGAGTGAACGTTGTATACAGTATAGTAATTCAAGTTAATTCGCGGTGGACGGAAACGGGCCTAGCTCGAATTAACGAAAACTCGAATTATCGAAAAAGATTAATTTATTAAGATAGAAATATAAACGAAACTTTTTTTCATGTTTTTTTTATATTTCCATAAAAATGTACTTGCATAATATTTTTACATTAATAGCTAAAGATATGTTAATTACATCTAAACGTATTTATTAATTATTTTTACGTACATTGTTTCTTTTACGTGTGGGAATATCACGCCATCTTCTGAACATCACACTGTTTGCTGGAGTTGCCTCAGATTATAGTTCTGCGTACTTAAAGGACACCTTTAGCGCGGAAAGAACCTTATTGTGACTCACGTTTTTCGGGAATAAATGTATTTATTTTAATTAATTTTTTGGTACGTCGGATTTAACCCGAATTTATGGGCAACTCGAACAATCGCGACTCGAATTAATAGAGACTGTACTGCCATATGTTAACTTTCAAAACTCCTAAAACACTATCATTTTGATATATTAGTGTTTTCTAAACCACTCACTTTTACTTTTAAATGAGTTATCCAGTAGATCTTCGCAATGTTTATGGAATACCAATACTTTGATCCGAACGTATTCCGGTCATCGCCGTGCTCAATCACCAGACTTCGCCTGAATGCCCAGCTCTACCCTCAATGCCTGTGCTCGGCAATTATGATGAGCACAGTGGTGATGTGTTGGAGGGGGAGGGGAGCTGTTCCTCTGAGCGAATGGGAGAGGGGAGGGGAGGGGAGGGAGGAAGGAAGGGGGGATAATCGATAGTGGGGGAGCTGTTGGTCCCCCTACTGGGCTGATTAACGCGGGCTGTCTCTCCGCCTAGGCACCAGGTGTCGCACGCACGCACGCGCGCACGCAAGTAACGCTCTGTCGCAGTGCAGCGCACCGCACGCTCCCCTCTTCCCCGCGGAATCAACTGATGGCGCTGATGACAGTGTATCTGACCGGGAGGTCCTAGGGTTACACACCCCACGGTGGCAGCATTTTCCACACTACCTACACAGCTAGGTTGCGAAGTCACTGGGAGACGTGGCTCAGAGCATCAACTGATGTCGCTGCAGTGCCTCTGGCCGGGAGGTCATTGGGTTACACTCCCCACGGTGAAAGGATTTTCGACACTAGCTTCTCAGCTAGGTCGAATTCAGTTGCTGTCTGGAGAAGAATTCTAGCAGCCGGCTGCTCAGATCCGTAGTTTTCCGTGGCTTCTCCGATCGTCGCTAGGCGAATGCCGGAGCAGTATCCCAACGAACGGGCCACGGACCGCGCGCGATCTTTCCTTCCTCTTCCTTATCCTTTCTTCACCCCTTACTTATATACTTACAGGAACGTGCACTACACTACCAAATATGCCGGGGACTGGTCGGAAGCTTGGGTCTTGTCCCGGCTGGGGCGGTGCTTCGCTGGCGGTGGATACCTGGTTGGGGGAAACCCGCTAGCCGACATGTAGGTAGTTTGGCGTCGGATCTCGCCAATCAGTGGGGACCCCCGAGGAATAAATCATGCACTACACTTACGGAATTAACGACCTTGGTAGTAAACGCGCCCAGATCCGAAAGATTTCACTTATATTAAAAAAAAAAAACATGACTTGATATTTCAGACTTATGAAATATTACATATCATTTTATGCAGATACAACCTCTAAATTATAATTAAATCCTGAACTAATTATGAAAAATAAAGAACTAATTGAAATAGACTCTGCAGATGAAGGCCAATGACCTTCGAACAGTAGGTGTAAAGATAGTTTGATTTTAAATAAAAGTTTATTATATGTTTGAAAGTCCGCCAAATAAAGGACTTTCAAATCAATTCAAAAATAACATGAAGAAAGACAGTCTTATTGTCACTGAATAATTTTAAAAAAATTCTTCAAAAACAACACCGCTGAGATAACCTGTCCAATAAAGGGAAGGGTATAAACGAGTACTCTGTTTTCACTACCTATGACTTGGAACATGTGTTCATCATTATCATCATAACTGATATTGCAGTTTGGATTTCGGCGTCTCATTAACCCATTGACAGTTCCAAATCTGCGATGCAATAATTAATTCAATTTGTGTACACCTACAACTACAACTAATGCGTTTCATTATGGATAATGTCTGGAGTGGTTAATGAACGGAACACTGATTTACAACGCACATTTATCCCATTTCAAAATAATATAAAATACTTAATTTTCAGTAAATTTGTGTTATTGGAAATTCATCAAATATTACACGTTTGTATTTGATATTTGAGAACTTTTTTGTTTTATAAATTTTAGCTGTATTTTGAGTGATGACTGTAAAATAATAAATCGTAATAATTGACTCACGATTGATGAATAACAATGCAAATGGTATAGAACGGAAGAATATATTTCCAGCATTTGGCCTACTATAGCAATTTCCCTAGACATCGCTCACTTGCCGTGTGGCACGGAGTCTGCACGTCTCTTCAGAATAATTTGGTTATTATCGCTGGTATTGCAGTTTTGATATCGACACAAAACGTGTGCATTGGATGTGAACTATAATTACGTAAGTCAGATTCTTTGTTTGTAATTTTTATCTCTGTTTTGGATGATTAATTCTAAAATAACGATACGTGATCGTGGAGTATCCATTGATACGTAACAATTCCAGAACCACCAGTCTCGAACGAAATGATATTCATCCAGCGTTTGGCCTACTATGGCAATTTCCTTAACCACCGCACACACGCAGTGTGGTTAAAGGCCAGCGGAAGAACTGTAGTCTCAGGTCGTGCTGGATCGTAATGACCACGAGCAGGAAGTTAGAAGCCAGGCCCCCCGCAACACACGAGCAACGAGTATAACGCCGTGGTGCTCTACCATCCACGCTACCGCCGCCACCGCCACCGCCGCGGCGAGCGAAAAAAAAAGCATGGCCCCCTGCAACGGTGGGGGAGGAGGGAAGAGGAGGGGAGGGGAGGGGAGGGGCGGCGTGCGCCGGCCTTTCGCTGCAGGAGGCCTTGAGTCTCCCTTCCCCTGCCTCAGCGCGTCCTTCCTTCTCGGCCGGTCGCGAGGACACTCAGCTTACAGCCAGTCGCTGCTCCCGGCATAGTGTACTCCATCGCAGTAATTGTAGTAGTAATAGTAATAGTAGTATTACGAGGGGTTCTAAACCGGGCACGAACAAAAAAAAACAAACAACAAAACAAAAACGCACGATGCCGTAGTGTTTTCGGCAGAATGTAATCGGTTCACGGACGTAATTTGTTCAAAGAGAATACACCGCTCCATAAAAAAGTTCGGAATAGAGCGGCGGTGATTTAAATCATTTGATTTAAAATACAAAATATTTGTAGCTGAATGATTAATAAAGCAGAAATGAGACATAACGATCAACATTGTATCACGATCCAAAGCGGTATTGCGAAACGACCTCTGTTATGTATTCGTAATTTCACACAGAGTAATGAATTATTCAAACAGCTTTAATTCACCTTCACATAGTCACAGAGTAAACAAGATTCGCTTCGCCTGCAAAAGCTACTCTTCAACGTATTCTGGATATTCAAAAAATGTTCGAGTCATCTTGTTGACAAGTACTCCAATAATGAGCAAACAATTTTTGGAGATGTCTATCAACCGTGCACAGCTAGCAAAGTCTGCAAAAAGTTAGGCTTTTCAATGCATTCCTACTCTTGAACAGTAATAAAATTTATTTCTTAACATTCACAACGACTAAACGCCATATTTTAAACTTCGTGAAGTGAAGAGCGTATTTCTGAAGTGATTCTTCATTACCAATTGTTTTCTAGATAAACGTGTCTAGAAATACGTTCTTCAGAAATTAAGTCTAAAATTGAACTGCAATTCACGAGGTGTCTCACAGTGAACCTCTATAAATTAGTATGTCCGTGAAGACATACAAGAAGGGTCATACTGCACATGATCAGTAAAGCCATCTACGCATTCTATTGCTATTCAGAAAAACATCGAGTTGACTTTTAATGCGCGCTAAAGATTATAACAGCTAAATTGCACCGGTCAGAAATTTGATGTGCCTGCTTTAGTAATTTGTTTCATTGGTTTTCTTCGGTGCGTTCCTACACGAAATGTGGATGCAAGTTTTTTGTGCCAGCCTGCCTATAGAACAGCTAGGAAGTCGATGTTTTTGAGACGGCATTCATTATAGCTGTCTCCCTCCTCCGTGACGTCAGCAGAGTACACAGGTTCCGGGTGCGAAATCTAGTTAAGAATTTTCCCCAAGGGGTATTTAAAAAAAATACGTTCGTAAAATTGAGCATTCTTTAATGCTCTCTACTCCCCTCACCTTCGAAACAAATTGTAAAACTTACTAACACCCCTCACCCCTGAAATAAACATTTCATTTCGTTTCCCCTCTGACACTCCTACAGTTAAAAGTAAGAGAATTAAATATTAGGCCTCAAACAGATTTTAAAATATTTTTTCATATTGAATCCCGTGATACATTTTTTGATTAATTGTAACATTCATTTATAGTTTGATGTCAATCATTTAGTAATTACACAAATGTTGCAGATCCGTTCAGTTTTCATCAACACTCTCTTCCTTTTTATGTTCGCTATTTGCGAAAGTAATTTCGTAAAAAACAAATGTATTCTTGGAATGGACCCCAATTAAAAATTAGTAAAAAAATATTTTGAGACGAGAAAAACGGTCAAGGGAAATTTTGTTTGTCATCTAGCTATACGAATTCGTTGATTGAGAGATTATTCGAATGAATATCATCCGCGTATTTCATAGTATACCTTGTATAACCTGTCCTCTCAATCAAACATGTTTGCACTGAGAAAATTTATAGTCAGACTTTCATTACTCATTCTCAGTATACAATATCATTTACATCGGCATTTGCCAATAGGGACAGATATTATTTTTGAAATATACCATAACTCTTGGCTTTCCCTCTTCTTCTACTATACCATTCCAAGTTTGCATATCAGGCCGAACATTTTTCTTAAAATGGTTAGTTTTAGTTATGTCTTTATAGTTATTTAATCATATAATTCTTAACGAATTATTTATTTTATATTCAAGCTTTTATTTTAGGGAGACGACCTGCTAAATTCTTCGAACGGTATAAGAAGTGTCTTAATTCTCGCTCCTGGGAAACTTAATATAAGGGGTTACTTTCAACTCTATTCTTACCGCACGAATATTGTGGAAATCTATATTGATAGAAAAATAAAAATAGTACTCTACAATAAAATGTGTATTTTACATTACATTCAGATTTTACATTCCCGCATATATGTTTCGATTAATTTTACCTCATGTTTAGTGTTCCCCAAGTAACGTACGTACGTAGATTGCTGTTAAATCTGCATCACAACTTCAGTACACAAGTCGACAGATACGTGCGCCGAGTCGCTATTGAAGGAATAGAATATTCTGGTAATAGCACGCGTGAATGGGATATTTAAATTAATTAATTGGTTATTGTAGAATATTAAGTGGCGACGAACATTGTATCAGCTATATTTTTATACTTGCTGTACATAAATGAGTAGCCACATATAAAACAATTACACTCTTATACAAGATCTGTGTTATTTTTCTTCATCGGGCATGTTCATTGTTTCGTCTACTTACGCGATACAGCAGCACTGCAACCACATACAAGTCGATTTAAATAGAGTGACTTCTGACAGATCATCAACTGGACGCGGTTATCCAAACAGGAGCTTCGTTACGACGTAATTTTTCGGTACTGAAGCTCCCGATTGGATAGCCGCGTCACGCAGCTGATGATCTGTCAGCAGTCACTCTTATTTAAATCGGAGTCTAAATCGGGAACAGTCGACGTAAAACTGTGTGACCACTGCATTTACATACAAGTTACGACAGCCCTGGGCATTGGCTGTGCTACGCCTGTAGCGAACCCTGTCGTATCTAATCGCACTGGGTGAACGAGACAAAAGTCGGCTTCCGCTCACGTGGGAGTTTATGTAAACAGACGCAATGAACGTGACTCGGCGCAGACAGAGCCCCCTGCACTCGAAGAAAAGCACGGCCTTCTAATACGTTTCGCGAATGCATTTTTCGTGTCCTCGGAAGGTTACTTCGTCTTCGTGTCGTCCATTTTCAAACGCTGCCACTCATCGAATGATCGATTGAGTACTTCGGGCTTCCAGGCGCGTCAACGGCTATGGTGATTAGTCCCATAAGTGTAGTGCATGTTTTATCACTGAAGGGTGCGATGTTTTTACCCATCTGGATGATGAGATCCGCCGCAGACAGACTCGTTGACTTAAGAGGTTTCCCCATCTAGGTATCTGGCACCGTCCCAGCCGGGACAAACTCGCTCTTGACTGGTCTCCCGGCTTGTGTGGTAGTGTATAGCGCCTGTATGTGTGTGCAAAGAACGGGTGAGATAGGACAAGGAAGAGGAAGGAAAGATCGAGCGCGGTCCTTGGCCCGTTTGTTAGGGTACTGCTCCGGCATTCGCCTGGTGTTGATCTTAACCATCACAGCCGGAAAGAGCTCTAAGCTCCCCACCGGTCTCCCGCCATGTGTGGAGTGTGCTGCATGCTAGTGTAAGGGGCGAGGATAGTACAAGGAAGAGGAAGGAAAGATCGAGCGCGGTCCTTGGCCCGTTTGTTAAGGTGCTACTCCGGCATTCGTCTGGCGTTTATCGAAGAAACCACGGAAAACTACCGATCAGAGCAGCCGGCCACTAGAAAACTCCTTCACACAGTGGCTGAATTCGACCTAGCTATATTTCTAGTGTCGAAAATCTTGCCTGGAACGCTAGGATCTCCCAGTCAAAGGCACTGCAGTGATATCAGTTGAAGTCCTCAGTCACCTCACCCAATGAAATCAATAAAACTGAAGTAAATATAGCTTCACTACTGCCGTACTGTAGCCTCATTATGCGCACGTTTTGTTGAGTTCTGCTTTTACTAGTTGAGTGAGGAGTAGAGCCAGAGGTGTGGGTTGCTATTTTGTTAGCAATACAATAAAATGAAATGTGTAGTTCTTTTACCGTTGCAATTAAGTTTTATATTACTTGGAAGCAAAACTTTCTAGCTTCCAAATGCTGCTAACCTCTCTTTGCTGGTACTTTTACTCATTATTGAGGGAAAAGAGATGGGAGGGGGTTCTAGGGTTCAAGAAAATGGTTCGCAAATAATACTTCTCCGCCATACGTCACATACAGTTTCGTTCTTGTTCATTGAAAATAAATCAAATCATATCGGTAGCGCGTTTGAAATACTACTGTTGGGCATCCAGTGATTTCACTCAAAAGTACGTTAGATACATGTGCATTATATCGCAATTTTTTCGTATTACCCCTTTCTCCTTCCCATGCCTAATGAACCAGACCACGCAGAATCAGTAATTGTTCTCGTGCTGTGCACTTCTGTGTGACAGCGTGCGGAATCGTTCCAGAAGGCTTTGGGAACCGAGTCTGTAATTGCACACGACCCCCACTAGGTATTGCCCATTACAACAAAACGGAGCACGTAGTGAACAGCCAGCACGACCCTGGTAATTATGGTTAATTCCCTCCAACCATCTTCCCTCTTTTTTTTCCCTTCTTCACTCCCACCCGTCATATAATTCACCCACCACGCAATAATTCACAAATTAACAGTTGTCGATGCCAGACGTTGCGAGGTCATAAAACACACAGCCAATGCGGTGAACCAGTGAAAAATAGCTGTGAAATTGCTGGGAGCGTGAGATAAAAGATAAACGCTAACCCCCCCCCGCCCACATGTGCACATGGCATTCGCGAATGATCATTCGTTATTGTTATTTATAGAATTATATACCCACGCGCTTCGAAAATCGAAAAAGAGCTGTTAAAATATTCGTATGGCGAATGTTAACAAATGTTGGCCTAGTGAGTTGCGACAGAACTGGTGATGTTTTGTGGGGGCGGGTGGATTTAATTGGGATCGAGATCCAAGAGGAGGCGGTAAAGAGAAAAAGAGAGAGGGAGAGAAAGAGAGGGAGAGAGAGGGAGATAGACAGAGAGAGAGAGACAGAGAGAGAGAGAGACAGAGAGAGAGAGAGACAGAGAGAGAGACAGAGAAGAGAGACGAGAGAGAGAGAGACAGAAGAGAATGAGACAGAGAGAGAGACAGAGAAGAGACAGAGAGAGAGAACAGAGAGAGAGCAGAGGAGGAGAGAGAGAGAGGGGAGAGAGAGAGAGAGAGAGAGAGAGAGAGAGGGACGTTGGGAGGGAATGAAATTACATTAGAGTCAATGGATTAACATAGTCCATTCGGAATGAACTACAGAATTATACTGTATAATAATAATAATACTAAATCATATTAATAACGAACCACTACCGTCGTTTAAACGTCCATAACATAATTTAAAGTTCAAATACTGTATGCTTGACAGTACGGGTAGTGTTGTTATTGCTATTCTTTACAACAAATAATGGATTTTATGGAATAGATTTACTGAAGGAAAAAAAAAGATTGCATCTACAAGCAATACTGAACAAACAACGCAGTATTTTTTTGTATATAAACATGCAAAACGTACTATATTAATGTTTTTGCATATTCGCTCTATTAGTGTATTTGGAGTGAATTATAAACAATTTCAGCAAGTGTTTTAACGTGGAAGACACCTCCCGTCCCCTTTATTTTGATCATTTCAATCAAAATCAGAACAATCCAAAAAAAGATCTGATCCCACTAAATACGGATGTTGTGCTGTAGTAGAAAGATTTTTGAAGACTTTAGATTTTATCTTTGCCACCTGTACTTCGGGTTACTTCCCGGCGTTCACAGCGTACTGTTTCGGATCACAATTTTCAACTTTTTTTAATCCCCTCCCCGTCTCCATATCTGTCTCTATCTCTTGTTTTTTAAACACCGCCAGTGCGCTCCTACCGGAGTCGAGCAGTAGCTGCACCGACGCCTCGTTCGCGGGGCCTTCACCAGACGGCAGGGGAAGCAGGGTGGGGGAAGAGCGAGGGAGGGGAAACGGTGGGGAGGCAGGGCTGTTGCGATCGAGTGGAGAGATAGCAGCACAGGCGATGCTCGCCGGAGGAACCGCGCCGCGGCAGCCGCGGCCGTACTGCAACGAGACGAGGATCCTGTCGCGTGCATTTTCATAGTACTGTTAAGAGTGCAGTTGTCCAACATTTTGAGAATTTCTTTTTCTTTTTCTCTTTTTCCTGCTTACTCTATTTTTCTACTACTTCTACCTCTTTTTCCTTTTTTTCATCTTATTTGATTTGATTTATTTTCGTACGAAACAAAAAACAAACAAACAAACAAAACTGTGACGTATGGAGATGTATAATATACGTACGTTTCCGTAATTCATGAGAATCTCTTTCCATGCCTTTTACTATACAGAATTGAATGATGAATAAGAGTAGTCAATATGCGACATTAAGTAACATTTGAAAACTAGACATTTTCGCTCCGAACTTACTGCATCGGTAAACGAACAACATATTTACTTTTTAGAATTGCTAACATACTATATCGCACACATCCGATTCTACTTCTACCACGACAAACAAACGAAGAGCTCAACAAAACGTGTGCATTGTGAAGCTACATTTATGTCCAGAAGTCAAAGGATCAGGGAACCCACACGAAAAATATGATCGAGATGAGGGTCATTGATCCAGGAGCTAAAGTACTTTACTTGGTTCAAGGATATTAAAAAAATTAATATTATACCACACCAAATTAACACATTTATCATTGTTACAATATTTTTTATAGTATAGTCTCTAATTGAGAAGAACCAGCTCCACAACAGAAAAAACAAACAAACTTGATACTATAACTTGTGAAACTACTTAATCACTTGATTTGTTTCAGGAAATATTTTAAAAGCTAAACCACATGGCGGATGCTAACTCCGGACGTGGGAAACATTTCTGGTTAGAGATCAATTAAAGTAGCCGCAATTAAATAATTTGAGCATTAACAGTGAGATATATTTTCAGGTTTCATATTACATTGACACCTAACTTCGTATTTAAAGACGTAAAGTGAAAATATATCCACGACTAAGCCAAATAAAAAAGAAGCAACAATATGGATGTCATCATGAATCTAAGCTTTCATTTCGTAACATTTACACGTAGAAGAAGACATGCTCATTTATTTCCACACTCATTTCGATTAAAGAAATTGGGAAAAATTAAAAAAATGTAAAAAATGAAAAATTCTGGATATTTTTTTATTAAACACTATAAACAATAACAATAACAGTATTATAGTAACTGTTTAAGAATTGAAACGTTCTCTAAATATTGTCCACTTTCGTTACTACGTTTTTTTCAAGACTTTAAGATACATATTCATGCACGAATTATGGAGTATTTAGGTTAACGTATTCAAAGCTGAAGAATTTTAGCTTCGAATACGTTAACCTAAGATCGTTGAGAGATCTAAGAGAGTTTACGATCCTTGCTAGGGAATCGAATTTTGTTGAATGTCATTCAACAGAGTTACCTATTAATAAATGCATTATTTCCCATATATGCAGCTAAAGGTCAATATTCCTAATGAAATATATCTTGGAGTATATTCAAAAATAGATCGTTTGGACTGTTTGATAAATAGTTTTGAGCTTTGCAGGAGATTGTAGAAATATGAATAATATAGTCTTGAATATATTTATTATAATTATTACCTAACTCCTGCAAATACCGGTAAGGAGAAGAGAGTAAACTAGAGAGCAAATACCAAAGAGTAAGAGAAACCCTGCGCTATGTTCTAGTACCGCTAGAAGCAAACTGAAATGTTCCATTACGTCTCAAATCTTCAAGAATTACACGCAAAGGAAAGAATTCCTTCCTTTTCTACAAACTGGAAAGAATTCCTTGTTGCAGACAAAGCCTGCTGTCTCTGTGTCACCTAACGGCGTCTTACCAACTGTTTCGAAATCGGACTCTGTGCAATAGAAGCCACAGTGGAAAAACAGTAGCATCGTTGCGCATGATGCTGGGGTGGGGGGGTGGAAGGGGGGAAATGACGCTATTCGCTTCTCAACTTGCGCGTTAAGTCCGTTAAAATATAAAACGTCTAAGTAAATCATTTACAACCCTTTCGTTCTTTTGCAACGACATACAAAAACAAATAATATTTAATTTAATATTATAATTTATAAAGAATGGAAATAGTCAAATAACCATTCATAACTCTTTTTAAAAAGTACGTGTTTAAAAATTAAGCTAATTGTGTATAAGAGTGTTAAGTTAAATATGTTAGTTAAGGGAAAAACCCACAAACTCTTAGAAATCCTGTATTTAAAAAGGCATTTGGAATTGTCGTCATTCTTTAGGCTATTTCAAACATTTCGTTCATTCATATCTGACGTCTTAATGGCCCAACCCTTATTTTGAATATGAAAATGAAAACTCTTAAAATATGAGAGCGTAAAACTATTCAAAGAGTAAAAGAAAAGCATAACACTTCAAAAACGAACTCTGTTCATACATCATATTATTTGTTAAAGCAAAGATCTTTCCCATACTTATGACATTGACGTGAAAATTACCAACATATCACAATACTTTTATTGGGTATTATTGTTGAATATCTGTGACACAAATCGTAAATCCATTATGAATAACAAAACCTCAAATAAATTTTAAGCACAGCATTGTTTTAACGATAGCAGACTTGAAAAGAATTACTTTTTCAAGTCTTTTTTACGCTGCGAAAATTTCGCGATAATTTAGAAAAATACACAAAATGTCGAAGAAAAGTTGGTGATTATATTAGGGCCGAAATTACAGAATGTCACATTGACAATGAGCTGATGGGGACTAGGCTACAGCGAAAAGATATGCCTGACATGCGAAAAGATAAAAGCCTGTTTTTTTGTGCATTATCATCTCCTCTTGGGTCTGTTTGTTTGTTTTTCGAAAATGGTCGTTTTCATCTGGCCGCTACAGTATTATGTCACCGATGTGTTCGGGAATGCTGAACTGATTTTCATAATTCATGGAAATGTGCCTGGGAGCTGAATAATTTTGTTGGTTTTTCACAGTCGGGAAAACAAAACAGAACTGTACTAAATTGTGTACCGTAACACGGACTGTTTACACTTATACTTCGCATCCACTTGCTCTGAACAGCGAGCTGCTGTGACTTCAGTTATTGTTTAAAAAGAGGTAATTGCAGAAGCAAAATTCCATGGACGAGAGTATTCAAAATTCTAATAATCTATATTTCCTTATTTTATTTGCCGAAGTCAATGAAAATAATAAATATAGTTTATTTTGAACTGAATATTTCGTAGAGGGATGACCTGCTCTACCCCTACACACACACACTCACACACACACACACGCTTTCACGTTCAAGCACTGCACTATCACACGTTACGCGAGCTAAGAGCGTGACCCGGCTGGAGTGGTGCTCAAGCCAGGTGGGAGATACCTGGTTGGGGAAAACCCCGCAAGCCGACGTGCATGTGCTGGATGTCATGTTCCAGCGGGGGAAATACACTGCCGCTTCCGGGCATAACATGTACTACACATAAGGGAGTAATGACTAATGAGCAGACTATACGATGCCAAGACCAAATAATCAATCAATAAACAAGAGTAAAGCCTCCTTAGAAGCTTTAGGTTACCGCAATGAAACAACGCACACGCCAGGGCGAGCGTCAATACACTGTGATTCATCATTGCGCTATCTAAGGGCATCGAGAGGGTGAAGTTCATGTCAACGTAACTCGAGAGTTATTCAATCGACACAGGTTTACGATGTTCAAGGTCTTAACTGTGGAATAACTCTCTACACTAGGAATAATTTCCGCCTTCCAACCGTCTGATGTTTCCTCTGCATCACGCAAACATTTATTCAACGAACAACAGAGGCGAGGTAAATCAGCGATTTAACGACTGCTTCGGATCCATAAGGTCAATGACTAAAAGGTCGACCTTACCTGCAGCTTACGTAAGGGTCGGGATACAATAAGAAGCTTCACCGAGTTGTACGATGCACGGTTGGCGAATCCAAATCAGCAATCTTGATGCTTCGGCACCCATTACATGACTTTTGAAACAAGCAGTTGCTCCACTTAACCCCCCCCCCTCCCCCAAAAAATTAACACTTTTTTAAAACACCCGCGTAAATACTTGAAAAACCGTAAAACATTGCAATGTTTTAATGGCATTTAATTA
This sequence comes from Gryllus bimaculatus, assembly GCA_017312745.1. Taxonomy (NCBI): domain Eukaryota; kingdom Metazoa; phylum Arthropoda; class Insecta; order Orthoptera; family Gryllidae; genus Gryllus; species Gryllus bimaculatus. The sequence goes on along the minus strand of BOPP01000151.1, from coordinate 477,214 downwards.
TTTCAATAATATAACAAAACATAAAATAATCGAGCGAAATATTTATCAAAACTTAAATTTAATGACAACAAATATGTACGAAAAACCCTGAATATAACTAAATGAATGTTTTGAATTTGAGTTACCCAATGCTGACAATCAGAGTTTTAAATGAACCAAATTTAGAAAGAATAAATTCCTCAATAATAAATAGAAACCTAAATGAAGCCTATAACATATCTGGTTGGATTTTAAAATATTTTGTTTCAACTCTACTTAAGCTATTTTTTAGTCGTTTGGGAAATAGAGAAGAACAGGTGGAGAGAACACTACATTTTTTGAAATTTAATCATAAAACCTAAAATGTTTGCTAATAAATATGGTAATTATTATTATTATTATTATTATTATTATTATTATTATTATTATTATTACACAAAAAAATAATAGTCACAGTATACCAGATTTATGATACTGTAACAAGGGAACCTGTGGGTGTGCGAATTCTGCAACTGTTCTTTTTTTCGTGTATTATTATTATTATTATTATTATTATTATTATTATTATTATTATTATTATTATTATTATTATTACAATATTATTATTATTATGAGACATAACTAGCTGGCAAAATTAATCCACCAACAATTATTATTTACTGTTTGTTGAATTTCAATTCGATAAATAAAGTATTGCCTGTTGACAATTTAGAAGAACAATGATACAATTATTTACTTGGACGGACCTACTAATTCCTATAAATCCTTGTAGGTTCACACAGACACCTTCCTAATTAACGAATGAGGGAAAAAATCGTCCATTTAAAAAAAAAAAATAGTACCACTTTCTCGCGAAATGTACAAAACTGAAGTTAAATAACGGGATAACTGTTTTGATGTCAAGAAACCCGTTAATCAGAAAACTGAAATGTTTCATCCATGTCGGTTAATACATCGAATTGTTCTTCAAATGGGGAAAGTGTGAATCTTAAGTCGAGCTTCAGGGGAAGTGTGAGGAGAAGTAGGTTACGATTCTCTGTCTGAAATCGATTTCACACTTGATTCTGGGAACCCGATGAGAAAGTGGTATTCTTTTGCACGTCTGTTTAATGCGAGCCAATGTTTCGCACCCTTTTCATGTGGCCACTTTTTGACCATCGTATTGGTTAATCAGGAGAATAAAGAAAAACAAACGTTGCAGTTTTGTAGGTAGAAACACCTAGTTAATCAGAATAATTTGTAACTAGCGCTGTAATAATTCTTTTTTGCCTACTTCAATTCATCAATAAAGGTGGTTGATTAGCAACAAAAGAGAAGAATTTAACATGACAAACAGATATTCATTTTAGTCGGTAAAGGTTAAGATTCCGTGTTTCATATCTATTTCACACTTGATTTTTGGTTATGAATGTGTTTTATACGATTTATTCATACTAGGAACTCAATGAGAAAACAGTATTATTTCCGCGTTCTGTTTAATGTATGCAATTGTTTCGCAACCTTTTCGTGTGGTCAGTTGTCGACAATTGTATAGGTTGCTAAGGAGTTTACAGTAAAACAAAAGTTGCAGTTCTGTACGTGGTAGTGCATAATTCAGCAGAATAATTCATAACAATTTCCTATTTTTTCTTTAATCAATAAACATTATTAACACATTATTAAACATTATTAAAAAGAGAAGAGCTTAAAATAACTAACAAATATATAGTCGGTACAAAAGCCTTGGTCATTTGTCACTAACATGGCGCAATATTTAGTGCCCACACAACATGCTACAATATTATATGCAATATTGCCACCCCCCCGCTACATTGGTTGTAAAATACATCACCGTATATATGCAACGTAAAGAGGGCTCTTTAGCTAAATTATGTATTGATTAATCATTCTAATGTACAATGAAGGCCGTAAGGAATGATAAATGAATGCAGCTATCATACTTCATGCTCGAAACCAGGAAAATGTGAGGTCCATTACAATAGTTATTATTTTCCTTCATTATCGAGTAATTGACTTTCATTTCATAACAGATTGAATGTATTCTGAATGTGTGAAATGTCTGATATATTTTCTAGGCTTCTATGATTTTAGAAAATTGCCGAAATTTGAAATCAAACAACTTCGCTTTGTTTATAATAGATGTCTTCTTGTATGTTAAACACTTACTTCCATAAGTCATTAACCCAGCAAGATTCTTGTCTGCTCATTCAGCTATGACAAAATTGTTTTTTTTTTTCTATCATTCTTTCCCTCAAAATTTGAGACATGATCTTCCTGTGGAATGCTATACATAGTTTGACTCGTTATCACTGTAAACGAAAGGAAGTTTAAAAATAACATGAACATATTGCTTCTCTGTATACTCAAACAGGACACATTGTTCTAATGATAATGGTAATAAGGCAACATAAACAAGATCTATCACAGTGATCGTAGTATTATCCAATTACGTATTCATTAGATGTTGTATAATAGAATTCCAAGCTTGCTGAAACAAACCACGGAACCCCTTCGCAATTAAATCTTCCGAAGGATCAATAATATTGACATTCTACTAGTTAGCGTGCACAATGTTCACCCCCCTAAAATTGCATGTGAATAAAAAATTAATGTGACACGATTAGACACGTACTGAACACTGAAACGCATATTACATGTAATTTTATTTAATAATAATAACTTATGTAAAATTGACATATATTATTTCAATATAATTAAAATAATATTTAAATTAAGTCTTTAGGTTTAAAAGCATTTTTTTCTGGTAGAAAAGGTAATAATAGTAGTAGGATTTATAAAAATACCATTTAGATGTTTTTATAAAATTGTTTATAAATAAAAAATTACAGATTTAAAGTAATGCTACATAAAATAGTTATTATTAATGAACCCTATAAAAAGATTCTTTATATTTTTATATATATTGTGTTGGGTTGTTTTAAATAATGAAACCGCCACTTATTGAAAGTCCCCATTGAAAGTGTTTGCAACTAGTCTGTACACATTCTTCGTGTTTATTTTTACTTATGTACACAGTTCAGCAATTTTGCATTACTTTGAATGAAATATTTAATACAAATCGTAAAGACAATTTTCTTAAACGCATTTTCACATATACATTACATTCTCAATGATTAAGGGAAAATAAAAGACGCCTACAGGTACCTTAATATTAAGAACATGGTGTTGGGCACTGAATACAAAATGGTAGGTAAATAGGCCATATAATATTAAAAACAGACACTATGATAAGCACCCTAAAACATTTGTATTCATGATTTCAAAATGATCCTGAAATAATGCGGCAAGCTCTAACACTGAGACAACTAATGTGTTTAAAATATTTTTGTGTTTATTTTGGAGTCGTTTTTGCCTAAAGTTTCATAGAACTTTCTTCAAAGTAGGTGAGTAAAAGACTCGTTACGTAGGTCCCTATTTCTATTTATTCATAATTATTTTACACAATTTTCAATGCAATTTGAATATTATATTATTCCTTTGTTAATTTACATCCTATCTGAAAATAAATAGTTTCCGAAATAATGAAATAGCTTTAACCTATAAAAAATACAGAAAATTGAAAATCTTTGGGATCACGAATGCAAATGTAACGACCTGTCCAAGTGTCGGCAAATTGGGAAGTTTCTATGGCAAATAAGATCATTAGACATTTATACGTTGCATTTTAAAAACAGTGGCAGAAATAGGCGAACTTATATTTGCTAACACGTTTATGTTGATAATGAACTGTACTATAAAGTGCAGTTTTCCCTCCTATCCAGTTTGTAGTACTAATTATTGGTTCATTTCTTTAATTTTCTCTTTACCGAGAAAAAACATCTGCCGGTCGCCAAACAGTTGCTACTAGGAATCACCGACCCCGCAGAGCGTACTTCGACCCAGCAATTTAAAGGGGGCGCGTTATTCTATCTTATCGCAGCTTATCGCCCGCGTACGGACACACACACACACACAGACATCAGACTCGCCCGAAGAGAAGGCGAAATTAATTTGTCCGCAACCGAAATAAATGATAAACATCGGAACATCCACCTACCCAGAAAATCCCTCTAAACTTATTTCATTTTCAAAATGGTATCATTGGCGTCTATATGGAATGTATTAGTTGTTGATGCGAAGGAAAAAAATGCAATAAACGTGGCAAACAAAACGTTGCAAAGTCAAAGAGCACATAGAACTTGTTTGTTTCTATTTGGTTTGAGAATATTAATCACACTTTCATGTAACGAACTGCGCCCAAATTCGAGTCATAAATCGACGGTTGGAGAAACTTCAAAAGAAGCAGAACGGAGTATACTTATCTTTTTTTCGAGGAGCATTAAGAATATTTTATATTATTTATTTGATACTACAAGACACTTCTTAATTGTATTTTGCGAAATAAATAATCTTTGCACTCGAACAGTACAGAATGCGGTAAAACATGGGTGCAAGAAACAAAATATGAGCAAAAATGAATAATTTCCGATTAATTGTTACTAAAATGTTAATTGGTACCAACAAAATATAACAAAATATTTGAAAATAACTCTACAACTACTGTTCACTTGTTAAAATTAAAACTATTGATGAGTGTACGAAATAATATATACGTGGAGGAAAAGAACAATCGAAAACACAGATTGCAGAAAACGGTGATACGAAATATTTTCAAGGAACTGCGCCAAAGTGCCTCAAATAAAGAATATGAATGACGCACTCAAGAAACGTAACACATATGTGACGCAAAAGATGGAGAATGGCGGAAAAAAACTCAGAATGAAAAATGTACAAACAAAACACTTCCTGAACTAGTATTATTCTGCAATGGGAAAAAGAGTATGATTGACGTTTATAAGTTCGATGAAACGAAATATTTGTAACGACCTCGAATATGATTAGAACAAAACGCCTTTTTGAGTTCTGCATTTCGTGACATCCTCGATAAGCTCACGCATTATGTACATAATAGAACCGCAAATAAGATATTAACGTGACTTGCAAAATTGAATAACCGCAAATACTGGTAGACTTAATGTGTGTGGAGAACAATATGAAGAAACATGTAACATTACATTACGCAGTGTTGATTACTTGAAAACATGAGGGTATCGGATGGAAAAAGAAAGTAAACAGAACAAAAGCTAATTGTTGCACATAAAGTAGAGAACTATTACATTGCTTTTACCAAAATAGCTAAACATGTCCACCTATTCTATTAGACAAGTCTAAGATGATCATAAATCACGTGAGAACTGTAAGCTACTACACTAAGGAAATTTGTTGAAAATATCATCTTCCTTACCTTACAACGTGAAATTTGGATTAAATAGATGATTTGCACCCTAGAAAACGTTTGTGCCACAAATCATTTAGCAATATTGAGAATAAAAAACACCATTCATTTCTGAATATAGAACCATATTTGTGTATTAATTCAGACCATAATATCAAAAAAGAACGCTAATTTATTTTGTCATTGACACCATTTATTTTCGATGGTTTGTTTGTTGTTAAAGGAATCGTTTCACTCCTGCATTCTGTGTACTTTTTGCGACTCGTGGCCACGGGAGTTAGTATCACTTCATAAGTGTGATTAGGCTATAATTCATCACTGGGAGTTGGCTCAAGTTTTTTGTTCAATTTTTTAACCGTCGTCCGTCAGCGGTTTAAATGGACGTTGCCTGCTTTACGGGTAACACGTATCTCACTAGGAGAACTTCACAAATTGCTGCAGATCTAGTTTGTCGGAAGCTGCAGTAAAACCCTGACAAATCACAAAATGTAGAATAAATCGCATAGGTGCTTTATAAACATTGGCAGATTGCACACATATTATAAAAAACCTTGAACTATAATTTATTATAGTTATATTTAAGGTATAATTAATTGATATTATAGGTTTCCATGATATTTCAATTAATACGAGAATAGAATTTTAAATTTAATTTATGTCTTGTATTAAATATTTAGAAGTATCTGTATTGTGTATTGAATGATTATATACATATCCTGACTTATTATACATGGCGTATGCTGTATTTACGTGACAAATATAATAATATTATTATTATTATTACGGTAGTGAATAATATTATTATTTTTATACACTACCGTACCAGTGAGTGTGCTGCGACAACTGATATGTCAGGGAGGTAACAACAAAACGAAATGGAGGAAAGCTGTAATGGTTGTTTAATTAATTCAAATTGAAGTTCATTAAAACAAAAAAAAATACTACAGTTGTTATGTAAACCGAGTATGAAGGTATATTTCCAAATCATTAATTGAGAAAAAAAGCTGTGAGCAAGTTTCAAATCCAAACAATTATACCCCCATTTACCCCTGCAACAAATAAAGTGTACATCGCAATGATCGACAAACATCTTCATATTCTGTGTAATTGTAAAACATACATAATTCACGCCTTAAAATATTATACATTTGTATAGCTTGAACCCTGATTTTCATATGAAAATAATATAATTCTTCAAAAAATAGCCCGAAAACGTTTGACAGTGATATTTTATATTTTGGTTGGGCAATCTGTTTAATCAGGTATGGTTAATCATATCATGATTACTTTTTAAAACGACGTGTTAAAGATATGAGAAAGAACGTAAAGATTTACAAATCTGCAACATCACGGCTCGACACCTTTTAATTTACTTTATTCATACTTCCCCGTGGCACTTACGAACGCACAAAGCACATCAGTAACAATAAAAAGAAAAACAATTACAAAGAGAACGTACGCACATTTAACGCGTGAACTCACGTACGCATAGCGCGACGATATCAAGCGGGGAAAATCGCAAGCCGATGCAACAATAACGAGATTCCCCGTCCACTGTTTTCCCCGTCGCCCATCTGTCAGCTGTTCGAGAGGATGTAGTTCATCACGCAACGCAACTAACCCCAGCAACAACTCATTCTTTTATTTTTTGTCAGCCACAGGAAGTATGAGCGTACGTTAGAGCGGAAACAACTGTTCACACAGACACGTACGTAGCAGAATGCTTAACGGATCTCGTCTCCCTTTGGTCATGAGGGCATTTAAACACACGAAGTATGCGCTATGGCAAGAGGAGAAAGCTGTGCTCGGTTCGGTTACGAGCGGAAGGAATTGCACAGCGACACAGGCGAGGCGTTGTAATAAAACAACTGTAAACACAAAAACAAAAATAATGGGGGGAAAAAAGTAAGAAAAAAAAATCAGATGTCCTTACCTGCGCTTTCGTGAAGCTCGTCAGCTGTTCGGCCGGACGTCAAAAAGACGTCCTGCCAGCTGGCAACAGATGAAACCGCAGCTGCCACCGCGAATCGTCGTGTCTTCTTCCCTGCACCAACGACGCACCACACTCAAAAAAACACCACCACTTTCCTCACCACTGATCACCAAAGTGTCTCTCTCTCTCTTTCTGCACCACTCAATCACTCACCATCGGGACCGTGTCCAGGAACAGCCGGTCCAAGCACAGATGCAAACAAACAAAACGAAGGATATTCCAAAAAAGAAAAAAAAAAGAAAACAAAAGACGATGATAATAACAGATCACACACAATCCGGTGATGAGCTACTGATGCAATGGAAACACTGTATACACTCCCGCACTTCAAAAAAATCCGCAAAGTCCACCAAGTGTCCCCTCAGCGACGTACAGCTGGAGTTCCGCAAGGCGAAATCTTGGGCAGGATATGAAGCAACGCAGCTGTCGATCTCAGCATTCGATAGCTTCCGGTCGAGACGGTTCGCAGACCCGCGAGCCTCAACAAGCCCTTCGAAAGGGCGCCGTCGTCCGTATGTCCTGCGTCCCAGCGAAGGTTTCGAGGGCACGACAGACGTGCGGACGTCCACCCTGCTTCGCTCGCTCGCTTGTCTGCGTCTGGCTCGCGGGCGGGCGCTGCCGTTGGTCGGCGGCGGCGGCGGCGGGAGGGGCGGTGGGTGGGAGGGGAAGGGAGGGGAGGGCACCGCGGAAGGAGGGTGGGAGGCAGTGACGGAAGGGGGATACGCGGAGGAAAGTTCCTGTACGTCACGGCTCGTGCGCACGTAGCGCGCCGTAACAGTGGTCCCGAAGGAGACTGTAATATTGCCGATATGGTATATTAGGTGCATATTGCATATTGCGATAGGTATATCCTTACTATCAGCGCGGATATTCACGGGGAGAGAAAAATGAGCGAGAATTCCTCCCCCCCCAATATTTTTTTTCAGTAACTAATTTTAACTTGTCACGAAAACGTGATCAAGTAAAAAAAATTGTTTTCAGGTAATCATTTAAAAAACGGGAGATAAAATCGTAACGTCAAGCAATGATCGTATTTGTATCCTGCGACATTTTATTAAATTCTGCAATGTGACACATTAACCAAATTCGTTTTGAATTTCTTTCTCCTCTCGCCAAAAATTGCCTCTGTAAATCGCGCCCCTTTTACTATAACTAGCTTACTCTGGATCCTGGCCAGGAGGGTGGCCTTTCATGTTGACAATTTTTTAATTAATATAAGTGTAATTCACATAAAACGGAAAGAGTATAATTGATTGACTGATTGGTCAGCGAATTCCTGGCGCGCCAAACTGTTCTAAGTCGTTAATCCGCGTAAGTGTAGTGTACGATTTTTCTTCCGGGAAATGTCTGTGATCATCCGCCGGCTAGAATGGTGAGTTTCGTACGACCTACACCGCTGTTAGATGGGGGTTTTCCTCTTATATATCTCCCACCAACGGGGCGCCGTGCGCAGCCGGGGACAAACTCCATTCTCTCGACTGGTCAAAGAGTATTAGTAACTCCCAGCCAGCATTTCACCACGCAATGTTCCTACTAGGTGCAGCATAAAGTATTACAAATTTAGTTTTCAACAATTCTTCCAGAATATGCAAAATGGAACAGGCTAAGTATTGTGTCAATTACATCTTTCTTGTCGAGAGGAATTTGAATGAAATTATCAGATTCACCTCTGTAAGATACTATAAATTACCCAAAACGCTTTTAGTTGTTTAAAAAAATATCGGTTTTTAGTGGAACATCGTAGAAACTTCTGAATTGATCCGCAAAAATGACTGATTTCTCAGAAGACCGAGTTGCCGTCGAATGACAGACATAAGATGATCGGGCAAGGTCACATCGGGAAAGGAATTATATAGCGCAGCAGCTCTGA
>BOPP01000151.1:456098-468051 GCA_017312745.1 Gryllus bimaculatus | reverse complement strand
AAGTAGAGAGATCTGCATAAGATGGATCGAGAGCCATGCCCCGCTACGAAATTGAGCAGTGCATCTGCTTCTGATTCGGTCGTGTCCGTGGCTTGCATAATAAATTCACAGTGGTCTGCATAAGAATGGAGTGGACGGGCCACTGCATGTACAGAAATTCTAGAGGCATCTGCCTGAGTGGCTCATGTCTGTGGTTCCAATAATCAATTAACAGTGGGTCTGCAAAGATGATGCGAACGAGCACTTGTTATGTTACAGAATTTCTAGAGGCGCATTCTGCCTGAATCGTCGTGTCGTTGGCTTTCCCATATTAATAAATTACAATGGGTCTGCATAAGATGGAGTGGACGAGCCACTGCATAGTACAGAATTCTAGAGGCCATCTGCCCTGATCAGTCATGTCTGTGGCTTCAATAATCATTACAAGTGGTCTGCATAAGATGGAGCGAACGAGGCCACTGTATAGTACAGAATTCTAGAGGCCATCTGCTCTGACGGTCGTGTCCGTGGCTTCCAATAATAAAATCACAGTGGTCCTGCATAGAATGATGGACGAGCACTGCATAGTACAGAATTCTAGAGGCCACTGCGCCTGATCGGTCATGTCTCGTGGCTTCACAATAATGAATTACAGTGGCTCCATTACAGATGGAGCCGAAACGAAGGCCACTGTATAGTCACAGAATTCTAGAGGCCATCTGCTCTGATCGGTCGTGTCATGGCTTCTCAATAATCAATTATCACAGTGGTCTGCATACAGATTGGTCATGCCACTGGCACTCAGAATTATGAGCCAGTGCTCTGATCGGTGTGCCCGTCGATTCTTCCTAATCATTACAGTGTCTGCATTAAGATCGAACGAACGAGCCACTGTAAGTAAGAATTCTAGAGGCCATTGCTCTGATCGGTCGTGTCCCGTGGCTTCTTAATAATCAATTACAGGTGTCTGCATAAGATTGGTCAATGCCACTCCGCCACCGTCAGCAATTATTGAGCCCAGGTGCTCTGATCGGTGTGCCCGTGGATTCTTCTAATCAATTACAGTGGTCTGCATACGATTGGTCGGGTCAATGTCACTGACATAATTACAGAGCCCAACTGCTCTGATCGGTGTGCCCGTAGCGTCCTCTAATTAATTACAGTGCTCTGCATATGATGAGGCCACTGCTCGTACAGAAATCTAGAAGCCATCTGCTCTGATCGGTTGTGTCCGTGGCTTCCAGTAATCAATTATAGTTGTCTGCATAAGATCGATCGGACGAAGCTAATGCGTGGTAAAGAATTCTAGAAGCCAGAAGCCTCTGATCGGGCGTGTGCGTGGCTTCCTGTAATTAATTACAGTGATTTGCAAAAGATGGGGCGGACGAGCCCATTTCCTGGAAGAGAATTATAGAGGCTCGCAGCTCTGATCGGTCGTGCTGGTGGCTTTCTGTTCAGTTATATTGCATTGTAGAAGCTGGTCGATCTTCTGCCAACAAAAGAGATTTCTAGAGACCGGCTGCTTTGGTCGGTCTTCTACGTGGCTTCCTCTGTTCGATTATAGTGGTCGCTGTAGACTGGGTCGGGCAAAGCAACTTTTTAGATGCGAATTTTATCGGACTACTGTTCTGTTTATTTTTTCTGTGAGTTTCTCCTATCAATTCCAGACGAGTGCCGGAGCAGAGCTTTAATGGGATACAGTATGATCTATGCTAGCAATGTTAAATATTTGAGTAAAATTCTCAGAATCTTTTGAAGTTAGACTTACGCAATTTTTACAGGAAACCGATACATCACTCATTAAAACACTGAAATAACGATTTTGAAAATATTCAATATATTTGTGGGTCTTAATATTTTCTCTTAATGCGATTATTTTTTTATAATATATAATAAATTTATGTAGAATTTGATACTACTAAAAAATAAACAACATTTCAGTAAATGAAAAAGACCTTTATTAACAACACTTTAAAGTTTCAATTTTCTACCAAAAATGTAGGCTGAAGAAAGGTACATTTAGTACTAAAAAATATCAACTTTTGGGTAAATGGGTTTTAAATGTGCAACCCTCAGAAAATATCAATTCGACCATTTGCATCATCAGAATATTTTCCAATAACTACTTTCTTTTGACACTTTTTTATGTTGGTTAGTTGTATTGTTTTTATGTAGGTTGATTCACAACTTGAAATTTTCCAATTTAAATTCTGCAAGTCCAAGTACGTCTTTCAGTATCAATTCGCTACAGTACGTAACAATATACAATAGCATAAGGCCAGCGCCATAAACAGCCCCAACTCCCAGTGAGAGGAGGGCATCACATATAAATAAAAAATAAATTACTGGCAAGCGTGATATCAACAAAATTCAAACACGATTTTAAACAGATAATTATGAAAATTTAAGAAAAATAAAACACTATTTTTTGACTCCAAAATCGGTTCATATTCCCTTAAAACACGAACCACAGGCAGCACGTGATCCTTCCTTCACTACCTATCCCCATTACCATTCTTAAAGTTAGACAATAACCTAAACCCCCATCCTCAAATTTTCAGTTCCGTGTAGATCTAGAAAATCTTCAACATTCGAAATTCAGGATCAGCTGTCAAGCTGTACGACACGTAAAACACTGCCTCGTGAAGGCATATTCAAATTGAGCAAACTGAGAAAATATACAAGTAAATCTGCAAAGACATTAATTGTGGGGAAATCGTCAATATCCGGGATATCTTTTTCAGCAACTGAATGCGTTTTTAATAAATCTTAACGTTATCTAATGAAAATTACGTTACGGGTGTTATATACGAACTTAATGGGAAATGAAAACAGCTGACGTCATGCTTAAAGAGTAGAGGGAATCATGAGACAGTACAACTCTAAGATTAGGAAGTTTTAATAATTTGAAGGATTTGACTTGGGGAAAAAAAGAAAAAAAAACGCGAAAATTCGAATTTTGGTGTATCGAATCCTATCCATTCGACAAAGTAGCGCAGATTTGAAGTGTTCTATCCGTGGCTGTTGTAACTCCGTCGAAAAGTAAATATTATCGCGACGTTTCGTCACCAGATAAGACGTCGGAACCCACGATGCCACCGCCTGGATGAGAATTCTTGTTGTAAACGGCTCTGATTGGTCATTTCCGTATTTGCCTACGATCAGTTCCAGGTGGATGACGTAACAGCTCCTCTACGCTTCCAGGTCGCGTCGATCCAGGCTCTTTTATGTTCCTCAGGTTTTCACATTTTCATGACTTTTCATATTATATTTGCTATACATTTTGGTTGTTGAAATTTATTTGGATGAGCGAGAGACGGAAAGCGAATGAAAGAGAAAGAACGAGGCAGAAAGGGAGCGAATTAATGTGAGAGAACGAGAGAGATCGCGAATAAGAGAGAGAGAGAGAGAGAGAGAGAGAGAGAGAGACAGAGAGAGGATGATCAAAAAAGCCGATAGAGACGAAACAAACGAGGAGCGAGAGAGACTCAGAGAGAGGGAGAGAGAGGAGAGAGAGGAAGAGAGGGACAGAGAGGGAGAGAGAGGGACAGAGAGGGAGAGAGAGGGAGAGAGAGGGAGAGAGATGTTGAGTGAGTTAAACTACAACGCAAATTTGTTTCGCACGAGTAGAGTAAATATTTAGCACTTACTGCGTTAAACATTTTACTGGTTACCGTAATTTTCCGTAATTGATGCAGAAGATAACACTTGTGTTTAAAGTGAGTTAAGTTCAGTGGTTTTACTAGTATTTTTACTAGTGTTAAAAGGAAAACAAACGACGAAATTCTCACTCATTGGCGAATTGAAATCGTGAATTGAAAAAATAATATAATCACTTGATTAACAAATAACGATGGATATAAATGACTAGAAGTAGGAATAGAAGATGAAGAAGAAAAATAATGAAAAGGCATCAATAATTACAGCGCATAATTCATCTATGATAGTTAAATACCTGTAAACTTAATTGGTATACTCACGAACATTGGTTAAAATGGCACTGGTTATACTATATTATACAAACATCTAATTCAATAATACGTATCTGTCCAAAAAGTACCTGACCTGACACACATGTTAATGGTGGATTTATTTTGCTCGTTTTGTTCTCTTTACTAGTAAAATAGAACTTCCGTTTTAACAATAAGTTATCATTTACGTAGGTTCAGTTATGATACTGTTTTGACACGTGTCAAATGTGACTGCTACGAGGAAATGGAAAACGAGACGTAGCAAGAAATGAGTCGAGACGAAAAAAGTTCCTTGGTAGGAAATCGTGTGGTTAGGTTGCATAATCACTCTAGTATGGCCACAAGCATTAATCCGCATGTAATATTAAAGAAAGGGCACCTGAAAACTTGCTTTTATTGCAAGAAGTACTTGCTTTCTAGTAGAGACATAATTTTTCATACAGAGAATTTGATCTTCACTGTAATCGGATCTATCAAAACTTCAGGCACCTAGCGGTTATGTAATTAATGCGATCGTACATATCTCCGCGACAGTGAAGTAATGTCTTCTAACATTTTGATGTGTTTTGACACTTTTCATTTTACTTTGACGTTTTGTAGTTTCATGGTCGTTCCGGATGTGTTTATTACCTCATAACGGCTTGTATATCGCTTACAAAATCGCAAGCACATACGCCTAGCTTAAAGAGTGTTCTTCGAAGTACACTTCAAAATATTCACCACATGCTGACCAGAAATGCGACATCCAGAACAAAACGTCGATTTTCCGAACATCGATGTTCAAATTTAAAACATCGATGTTCAAATTTAAAACATCGATGTTCAAACTTAAAACATCGATGTTCAAACTTAAAACATCGATGTTCAAATTTAAAACATCGATGTTCAAATTTTTAAATCATCGGTGTTCAAATTTTTAAATCATCAATGTTCAAATTTAAAACACCGATTTTATTAATACATCGATGTTTTTAACCTTCATGCAACATAAGTGGAATGTCGTTGGAAATACCACAGCATTGGGGCCATCTCTGATAAGAAACTGTTTTCTCGATGAAAGTAGTACAAATAACGTTCGTTGGGATCGAACACATAAACTGGCATTGGTACCATCAGTTGTTATTTAATATTTTAACTTTTACTAAATTTCGTTTATGCGAATTTTTTATTCACAAAACATAGAGCACAAAATATCGATGTCAGAACAAATGGCTTTAATATACCGAGGTTTAAAACAGATATTTCTAAAAAGTATCGATGTTTTGGAAACTTCGACGTCGATGACGCGTCCAACATCGAAGTGGAAAGCGCCAAACACCCTCATTCTATCTCCCGATCACAAGTCTCATTGCTGTGCGAATACCTTGAACTGCCCGATCTTGCGTATCCTCGATAGTAACCTAATCCATCATTCGAATTGTACAGAGCAGGCGGAAAGTGTGTGATGCTATGAACCACTCCAGATAAGCTGGAGTAATGTCAGTCGTGTTTCATATCATTCCGGTACCCGGAAAACGCCTGATTTTCTATTGGTGGATTGGCGCGTCGGTATTTGTCCCATAAATGTAGTGGATATGGGGCTCGAACTTAGGACTGCAGTGACATCAGAGTATTTGTCCCATAAATGTAGTGGATGTGGGGCTAGAACTTAGGACCACCCGTTCAGAAACCCTGCAATGACATCAGATGATACCCTGAGCCACCTCTCCCTGTGGGTGAACATCGGTGTGTGTGCGTGTGTGTGTGTGTGTGTGTGTGTGTGTGCGTGTGTCCGCACGAACGGTAGACCCCAAAAGAAATTTGCAGTATATTTTTTTAATTTGAAGGATTTTTTTTTATATTTAACAACTAATAATACAAATGTTTAGCAATATATTACATTCAATTTCTGCCTGTTTGGATTAAAATATTTTCAGTTTTTCGAACTACGGCAAGGCCATATACATTTTGTACATTTTTTTGCTTGCGATCCTTTCCCCAGGGACCCAGAAGGCGATGTTCCTTTTTTGAAAAACTAGTTCAGCATTCAGTATGCCATTTCCATCACACTACTGCTCTCTAGATCGTCAGATTCTAAAATAAGATTTCAGCGTGATTATAGGCACACCGATTGTAAACCAACGCTGGAATTTCCTGGAAGCGATTATGAATGGCGACGTTGTAGAATTTTTTTGTAAACATCCATTGACGACGAAATTATTATTAAAGATTAAAAAAAAATATTATAAAAATAAAATTCCTAAACGACGAAACAATTACTGCTTGCCGGTCCTGATGACCCAGATCGCTAAGGCAGTAGTTCCGTAGCGATCGCGGGCCGAAGGATCGCGGGTTTGAGTCCTGCCTCGGGCATGGTTGTATTGTGTTCGTCCTTTCACACCCCTATCATCATCATATCGTGTCATCTTCATAGTTGCCACACTGTTACACGTAATAGTGGTCGCTAATGACGTAGTAGTTGACGCGACCTTAAATAACAGAAAAAAAAATTACTTCTTACTTTGGTATGCGACCCGAATTGTGGACTGGATGAGGTCTAATGACCTTAGGTTACGGGGGACAAACAGACACATAGACACACTGTATACCTGTTTACTATTCTTAAGTATGATTAATTTACCGGCCGACCTGGATGGCCGAGGTGGCTACAGGTGTGCCGACTCAGCACGTCGGTCTGAAGGGTCGCGGGTTCGTCTGTCGCCGTGGGCACGACTGTCTTTCATGCATGTGTGTTGTCCCAGAAGGCCTTGTGAGTCTGCTGACCACAGATCGAGGAGCCCGCAAGTGTGTCAGTGTCTAGTGTACAAGGTTAATATGTGTCCCCATGGGTGACGTAGCGATGCCCGATGCACATGGTGGAAATCGACTACCTCTGAAGCTGGAAAAATCCTCAGGAAGAAAAAAAAGAAAAGTAGGATTAATTTTGCGCGGGGTGATTCCCAATCGACCTTCTGTTGGTCGATGAAATTTGAACGTCTCTCAAAGAGGATTGAGGTTTCGATTGGGGATTTGACGACTTATCGATATAATCAGGATCACGTTTCCAATGATTAAGGAAATTTTTATATTTATCACCATCTCGTCACCTTTTTGTCCGCGTTTACTCTCGGAAATAATTTCCGCAGACGTAACGATAATCAAGTTGTGACCTTAACTAAGTAACAGATGTATTTTAAAAATTATATTTGTTCAAAGGATTGGCACCCTGATCAGGATTCGCACCGATGAGGTGGTGACAAATATGTATCACAACGGGCAATACATCAGTTCTAAGAACCTGTTCTAGGAATTTATTATTACGCGTAGTGGTTAGAGATCCTAGTAAACCAGGAGACCCGGGTTCGAATCTCGGTCGCGGTGACAATTATTTGAACAAGTATAATTGTGAAAATTTTAATGACGTTGAATAATTTGTAGTGACATGAATTGAACTCAGGACCGTACAAATTTTCCGGTATCAGAACTTTTGATTATGAATGTACCAGATCATTAATTTCCAAAAAGCTGTCTTACAGTTTTCCAATATGCAGCACAACGTACTCTCGATATGCAGTGCCTGAACGCCATCCCACTACATATCAGTACTAGTGCACTTCTGATTAACCCATATAGAATTACGTGTTAACCATCCGAATGTAAATACTTATTCCAATGAACATTGGTTGTTCTTTACATTTATCATTTTCCTTTTTTATGTTGGCTATATTAGTATAGATACTAATGCCTACTTGATAGTGTCTAACTCTCTTAACACGCTAGCTGCCACAATAATCGATTGAATGACGAACCTTCTGGCCGAGCTCGGTGTAAATTTATCCTATCCTCAGATCTTAAACCCCGTTACCGCACTCATTTCACAAACCACAAGCTTCTAAACACCTCACCCTAATTTTCTTTCCATTGAGGAGCCCAGTGGGGACAACATCCTTATTTTTTATTGTCCATTATCATGAACATAAATATTATACCAAACAAATCTGTAATGTGGCAATGTGCGATGTATCAGAAATTTAATAAAAAAAAACAAACAACAACAACCGAAAACCTAGTCCAATAGTCGCCGATCCAGATACCGCTGTTCCAAATGTGATAAGATTATTGTTTTACTGGTTAGACGTTTAGACATGTAATACAAAAATATTTATTCATAATATGTAAATAAATTTGCATATTTCAGTGATATTAATCTCATTTATACTACTTGGACTTTTCAATTAACATATCCTTACCAGATTTCAGGCCGTAAGAGTACACACTCGAATCACCCAGGCTCGTAAAACGACGATCAATTGTTACAGCCGTACATTTTAAATTTTCTTAACCTAATACTGATTTGAGAAGCAAGGGATGCTTTTTAAGGCAGCTGAAGTCGTCACGACTGTTGATGCTCAAAGCTACACTGCTCAATTCATTATGACTAATGACTTCAGCATAACTAATGACCAGATTCACCGTTCCAGTTCAGGTACTGAACCTGTAGGCTGTGCTACTGATTTAAGAAGCAAATGCTGCTCTTTAAGGCTACTGAAATCGTCATGACTGAGAATCGACTGTTGATGCTCCAAGCTGTACTGATCAACTCAGCATAACGAATGACCGGATTATTTGTCCAGTTCAGCTACTGGATCTGTAGATTGTGCTACTGATTTGAGAAGCAAACGCTGCTCTTTAAGGCTACTGAAGTCGTCATGACTGAGAATCGACTGTTGATGCTCCAAGCTGTACTGATCAATCAGCTAATCGATGACGGATTATTTGTCCAGTTCAGCTACTGGACTCTGAGATATGTGCTACTGATTTGAAGAAGCAAACGCTTGCTCTTACGGCTACTGGGAAATCGTCATGATGGACATCGAACTGCTGATGCTCAAGCTATACTGACAATCAGTATAACCAAGACCGGATTTATTTGTCCGTTTCAGCTACTGGACCTGAGACTAATGCTACTGATTTGAGAAGCAAACGCCTGTGGTTAGGCTCACTGGAAAATCGATAAAGTGAGGATCAGTTCTGCTGATGCAAGCTATGGACTTCTAGATGAACAGATCATAACACGCGAGTAATTCGTCGAGTCTACTGACGAGAGCATATACAGATAGCGTGTCGTGTTTAAGCTATGAAATCGACACCTTGACTGAGAACAGTTCAAGCTTACTGGACTGAGACTATGCTACTGATTTGAGAAGCAAACGCTGCTCTTTACTACGAGCCATGACTGAGAATCGTCACTTGTTTGATGAGGCATGATTAAGCACGTCTTTAGCTAGCTCATGATGAGACATTCATTGACGTGACTATGCTGACTGAATTTGCGAAGCAAACGCTGCTCTTAAGGCTACTGAAATCGTCATGACTGAGAATAGTTCCTACTGGAGTAGGCCTATGCTACTGATTGAAAAGCACACGCATGCTCTTTAAGCTACTGATGTATCTGAAATCAGTCCTATGACTGAAAATGCATATGATTTGAGAAAGAACGTCGCAACGCTGCTGATCCAGCACTAGATCAGCTGATGCCAAAGCTATACTGGCAGCAATCAGTCAAACTAATGAGCCGATTATTTGTCGGGTCAGCTACTGGACGCTGAGACTATGCTACTGAATTTGGAAGCAAACGCTGCTCTTTAAGGCTACGAAAATCCGTCAGTGAGAATAGTCAGCTACTGACCGCTTGAGCTATGCGTACTGATTTGAGAAGCAAACGCTGCTCTTTACTGGGCTACTGAAATCGTCATGACTAGAATCGACTGCTGATGCTCAAAGCTACTACTGCACAATCAGTATAACTATGACCGCGGATTATTTGTCCCGGGTCAGTACTGGACCTGCGAACTATCGCTACTGATTTGAGAAGCAAAGCGCTGCTCTTTACGGCTATGAATCTCATGACTGAGAATCGACTGCTGATGCTCAAAGCTATACTCCACAATTCAGTATAACTAATGACGATTGTATTTTCCGGGGTCAGCTACTGGACGCTGAGACTAATGCTACTGATTTGGAAGCAAGCCGTGCTGGCTTTACGGGCTACTGAATCGTCAATGACTGAGAGATCGACTGCTGATGCTACAAAGGCTACTGCACATTCAGTATTAGACTAAGACGATATTTGTCCGAGGCGTACTGGACCTGAGACTATAGCATGATTTTGAAGAAAGCAAACGCTGCTCTGTTAATGTTACTGAAATCATGATGAGAATCGACTGTTGATGCAGAAGCTATACTGATCGATTCACTATAACTAATGACCGGATTATTTTGTCCGAGTTCAGATACTGGACTGAGACTGTGCTACTGATTTGGAAGAAGCAAACGCTGCTCTTTAAGGCTACTGAATGTCGTCCTACTGAGAATCGATTGTTGATTATCAAGCTCTAACTTGATGAATTCATATAACTAACGACCGGATTATTTGTCCGGCACTACTATATTTGCAGCTGCCCCCCCCCCCCCGAGATAATCTTGGCGCACCTCTTAACTATTGCTTTCGTTTTACACCCGCGTGAATCCGTCACTGCGTAGTTGGGGCTTGCATCAGATGCGCCTGCGGAGGCTTGCGAGTCATGGCCGCCGCCGTGTGCACGCAAGCCCAGCTTGACGACCGCGGCGGCAGGACGGAAATCATGGGCCAGGCAGGGGACCGATAAGGAGACGGCGCCTCAGCGGGGGGGCAAGGGGGCTGGAACCCCGGCACACGACGACGGGGGAGGGGGGGCGGAGCGTTGCGCGCGTCGTGGCTGGAAGGGGATGGGGAGGGGTGGAAGGGGCACGCGAAAACAAGGAAGCAGCGGGAGAAGGGGGAAGCAGAATAACAGGAGAAAGGGAAGGGGTGAGAGGGAGGGAGGGAGAGAGAGAAAGAGGAGAGAGAGAGAGAGAGGCGGGCCAGACAGAGACGGAGACAGAAAGAAAAAAGAAGAAGAGATGCAGAAAAAATAGACAGAATTGAGTGTGTGTATGTGTGTGTGTGTGTGTGTGTGTGTGGTGTGAGAGAGAGAGAGAGAGAGAGAGAGACAGGCAACAAGAGACAGATGGAAATTAGAGGCAGAATTAAATAGTCAAGAGAAGAGATTATCAAGGCGCAGATGAAAGAGAGAGAGAGAGAGAGAGAGAGAGAGGAGGGGTTTAAGGTCGAGGAATGAAGCATTGAGGTTGGGGAGAAGAATAATGAGAGAGAGAAACATCGGGCTTTGGGGGGAAAGAAAGGTGGAATCAGGGTTACTATGTAAAGTGAGACGGGAGAAAGGTATACTGAATAAAGAATATACTTTAGAACGTTGAGAAAATTCTTCCATTTAATATAACACACTGGATTGAGGACTTCATTGGATAATCATACATTTCTGTAGCAAACTTATTTGATAATCATATTCGACGGGATTTGAAGAGTCGTAAAGTAAATTAATGGAAATTTACGTGCGTTAGGAATTAATTTACTTAAAGAATATATTTTATTAAACTGTTGATTTACTCAATTTGTTCATTACAGAGAGAAGGAAATTAGAAGACTAATGGTATGGAGAATATCAGTTTCTTCATTGGTCAACCTCGATGACATATTTATTTGTGAAATGGATTTTCACATGTTGTTTAAAGACAGGATTCTGCCAAATAAATTGTTACAACATATGTTTTTTTATATTTTACTTCTACTATTTTATAATGTAGATACTCAATGCGTTTTTCGAAGTTCTTGTTTCTGAATTTGGTCGTTGTACTCAATTTAATTTGCTTGGTGGTTTTCGCACCAAGTTCGTATAGATTTGGGGTACTATAGGGCAGTCGCGATGTTTTGGGTTGGGTAAAGTGTTCTTCAGGTTGACATTATAAATCAGTGATCTCACGATCTTTACTCGATAGCGTCTTTGTGCTGCATGACATACATTGCGTATCTGTAGAAAATATAAATATTCCTTCACAAAGAATTTTGATAACAACGGAAAATAGTTTTCTTAAAAATACGTTTTCCCTTTTAGATAAATATTACCGTAGACCGCATGGGACGG